>VSMD01114617.1:0-67407 GCA_008750895.1 Mirza zaza
TTTTTGTGTGCACTGTACTGTGCGGCGCGTGAGTTCGCACTATACTATGTGTTATTTTGTGTGCAATGTACAGTGCGGTGTTTTTGTGGGCATTATACTGTGCGGTGTTTTTGTGTGCACTGTACTGTTCCCACTATAATGTACGGTGATTTGTGCACACTGTACTGTGCGGTGTTTTTGTGCACACTATACTATGCGCCACGTGTGTGCACAATGAACTGTGCGGCACGTGTGTGTGCCTAGTACTGTGCGGTTATTTTCTGCGCACTATACTGGGTGGTGTTTTTGTGTGCACTGTACTGTGCACCACATTAGTGTGCACTGTAATATGCGGCGGTCTCGTGCACACTGTACTGTGTGGCGCATGAGTTCAAACTATACTATGCGGTGTTTTTGTGAGCACTGTACTATGCAGTGTTTTTTGTGCACTATACTACAAGCTGTTTTTGTGTGCACTGTACTTAGTGCCACGTGTGTGCGCACTGTACTGTGCAGTACGTGAGTTTGCACTATACTCCTTGGTGTTATTGGGCGCACTATACTGTGCGGTGTTTTTGTGCACAAAGTACTGTGCACCGCGTGTGTGTGAAATGTACTGTGCAGCGCATGAGTTTGCACTATCCTGTGTGGTGTTTTTGTGCGCACTGAACTGTGCGTTGTTTTTGTGAACAGTGTACTGTGCGGTGTTTTTGTGCACCCTTTACTGTGTGCCAAGTCTGTGCACACTGTACTGTGCAGTGTTTTTGTGCCCACGATACTGTATGGTGATTTCGTGCACAATGTACTGTGCGCTGCCTCTGTGTGCACTGTACTGTGCGGTGTTTTTGTGCCTACTATACTATACAGTGATTTTGGGCACACTGTACCATGAGCCGCCTGTGTGCGCACTGTACTGTGCAGCGCATGTGTGGGGACTGTGCTGTGCGGCGCGTGTGTTCGGACCTTAGTATGCAGTGTTTTTGTGCGCACAATACTGGGCAGTGTTTTTGTGTGCACTTTACTGTGCGCCACGTTTGTGCGCACTGTACTGTGGTGTGTTTGGTGCACAATATACTGTCCAGTGTTTTTGTGCGCACTGTACTGTGTGGTGTTTTTGTGCCCACTATACCATATGGTGATTTTGTGTACAATGTACTGGGCACCGCCTGTGTGCACACTGTACTGTGCACTGTTTGTGTGCCCACTATACTGTATGGTGATTATGTGCACAATGTACTGTGCACCACCTGTGTGCACACTATACTGTGCGGTGCACGAGTTCGCATTATATTGTGCAGTGTTTTTGTGCGCACTGTACTGTGCGGTGTTTTTTTGCACACTACTGTGTGCCGTCTATGTGCGCACTGTACTATGTGGCGCGTGTGTGCTAATTATACTGTGCATTATTTTTGTGTGCACTGTACTGCGCAGTGTTTTTGTGAGCACTGTGCTGTGTGGTGTTTTTGTGTGCACTCTACTATGCGGTGTTTTTGTGTGCATGATACTATGCGCTGCGTGTGTACACACTGTGCTGTGTGGCAGTGTGTGTGTGCACTATACTGTGTGGAGCGTTAGTTCGCATTCTACTGTGCTGTTTTTGTGTGCACTATACTGTGCGGTGTTTTTGTGCACACTGTACTGTGCGGTGTTTTTGTGCCCCCTATACTGTGTGGTGTTTTAGTGCACACTCTACTGTGAGCTGCGTGTGTGCACACTGTACTGTGTGATGCATGAGTTCGCACTGTAATATGCAGTGTTTTTGTGCACACTATACTGTGCGGTGTTTTTGTGCGCACTCTACTGTGTGGTGTTTTTGTGTGCACTATACTGTGCAGTGTTTTTGTGTGCGCTATACTGTGCGCCGCATGTGTGCGCACTGTGCTGTGCAGCGTGTGATTTCGCACTATACTGTGCCATGTTTTTGTGCCCACTGTACTGTGTGGTGTTTTTGTGCACACTATACTGTGTGGTGTTTATGTGCGCACTATACTTGGCACTGCGTGTGTGCGCACTATACTGTGTGGTGTGTATGTGCTGTACTGTGCAGTGTGTTTGTGCATTGTACTGTGTGGCGCGTGTGTGTGCACTCTACTGTGCAGTGTGTGTTCACTGTACTGTGCGGTGTGTGTGCACTGTACTGTGTGGCATGTTTGTGTGTGCTGTACTGTGGGGTGTGTGTGCACTGTCTGTGCAGTGTGTGTGCTGTACTGTGTGGTGTGTGTGCTGTACTGTGCAGTGTGTGTGCTGTACTGTGCCGCATGTGTGTGTGCACTGTACTGTGCGATGTTTGTACTGTACTGTGCGGTGCATGTGTGCACACTGTACTGTGCGGCACATATATGTGCACTGTACTGTGCAGTGTGTGTGCACACACCATATTCTATACACTCCACAGCCCTCAGTGCAGAGGCTGCTCAAGCAGGGGAGAGTGGAGATGGAGGATATCTGGGAGGGGATGGGAACTTTGTGAGAAACCAGGCACCATACACATGTACACATTTAATATACTCATACACACATGTACATACACAACACACCTGCACACATGTACACACATAACAGATGCATATACACATATAAACACTTCACGACCTTTCTAGGTGAACCCTCCCATCTAAAATGTTCCCCTGACTCTGTCTCCATGGTATCTATGCCTTGCCTTTGCTTTTCTTTACTGCCCAGTAGTGCTAAACATATGGGATTACAACTTTGTTCACGGGTTTGTCTCTCTCCCCACGGGAACAGCAGTCACCAAGAATGAGGACAGGAACTATTTCTGACCTTCTCACTGCTGCTGTTATATGTGTACATGTGTGTGTTGTGTGTGCATATGTGTGTGCAGGTGTGCATGTATGCACACACATAGGTCTTCCATTTGATCCTTGTACGAGCTAATGGGATCAATTATGTGCAGACAATCTCCTCTATAAGTGGGCATATAAATAAATGCCAAAAATTATAGGACCACAGGAAAGAAATTTCTGCATTTATTTTCAATTAACATGTCTAATTTTCAGAGAACAATTAAAATTATTAAATCATTAATTGATTTTTTAAAAAATGTTAACTTCTTTATATCCACTTGAAATTTTAAGCAAGTAAATTCATGACTACTTTGAGGAATAAATAAAACAATTGTAATGAGGTTATCATCACTTTAGCATATAAATTATTTCTGATAGAAACCAAAGCATTTTATAATCCCAGAATGAATAATCTAAAAGGTCACTCTACCACCATCTTGTTCAGTAACTTGCCACGGAACAGATTAGATGAATTGGATGTATAATTTTTATCTGCTCTTCACTTAAACAGAAGAGCTAGTTTTACAGACAATATGCAAATTTATTTTGACAGGTGAAATGCAGCCATGTTTTTATCAGTGTGAACAATAACAAAATGTAATTTAAACCATAAAAACCTCAGACAATTCAGGCATCTTTAGAAGTTATGAAAGCACAGCTTCATCTAAGGGCAAAGTAGTACTCAGTCGCTCTGCTAGCAAATGTTTTGTTGCAAACACAAAGAGCATGGTACACTTTAGACTATAATTCTGTGAAAAATATATACTTAGGAAAAAAACAAGGTCAGAATATAATTGAGATATACTTTTATATTATTGATGTCTTTTCCATCAAGTTTCTTTAATTTTCATCATTATGTCAAACAGAAAGAACTGAAAAAGAATTCAATATATTGTATGACAATTTCTCATTAACTGTTGGACAAATGCCAAGGCCTCCCTACTAAAAACAGAAATGAAGAGGGTAATTTTCTTAGCGAGCAACTTAGTTTCTAAGAACCAGATCCATTAATACAGACCATAAAACATCCCAACTTCAACTTGCCAACCATGCAGGCAGCTACCAAAAGAGAGCTCTGCTAAGGCCACACCTAGAGGAAATAAGTGGCAGCTGGACCAGGGAATGGGTGAACTGGTCGGGTTCTTTGTATAATAAAGGGTAGTTTACAAGGTAAACTTATAAATTACAATACTTCAAGGGGTAGGGCATAGGGAGATACCAAGACAAGAGGACATTGTATATGGTAAACTTTCACATTTGAAAAATTCTTAGCCTGAGAATAAAGGGAACAGATAGTAAGAGTGCTAATTAGATCTACAGAGATATTCTGCATTATCTAGGGTTCGCTGACCTTCAGATTCAAGGATGTACAGTTTTAGAGTATTATTATGGCATTTAGGTAAACATTTGAAACAAATCTGAACGTGTTCTAAGAGAGCTTAATTCCAACTTTCCCCTTTTTTCCTTGCCCCTATTTGAAGCGCTGATATTTGTAGCTCTGCTGGGTTTATCTTAAGACCACCCCACCCTTCCACTTACTTGGTGCTGAAAGAACTTGTTCTCCACCGTGACACATTGGTGTAAGTTGTTTGTCTGTGCCAGTTTATAGGAGTCAGAAGCCACATTAGCTATGAAAAGGCAAAAGGATATGACTCTCTAGATGGTTTAGTTACAAACGAGAGAAAACGTGGTTTTCTTGTATAATATTGCCTTTCCTTCCAAAAATAATTAGAAACTTTCCCCCAAATTTTGACAGAACTTTCCAAATTGATCATTCAGAATGCCTCTAAATTCTTACAGCCCTTTATGTTTGCCTGCCTTTTCATTTCGACATGATACAAAGGTAGAGGATAAAAAAAATATCTTTTCTCACCCATCACTAGGTTCATGCCTGAAGTTCCTCTAAAGTCAGATTAACAAGAGGAAAGCGTACAAACGTATTTAATGTAAGTCTTATGTAACATGGGAGTATTCAGAAATAAAGAGCCAAAGAATCAGAGGCCACATGCAGTGGTTCATGCCTGTAATCCCAGCACTCTGGGAGGCTGAGGCAGGAGAATCAACTGAACCCAGGAGTTGGAGGCTGCAGTGAACCCTTATTGTGCCGCTGCACTCCAGCCTGGGTGACAGTGCAAGACCCTGTTTAAGAAAAGAGAAGAGAAGAGAAGAAAAAAGAAAAGAAAAGAAAAGAAGAAAGAACTATGGTAGGTTTGATGGGGACTGGACAGCCATGGGGAAGTTTGATTGGACAAACGGGGGCATGGCCCAATGGTGATAAATTGAGGTGACTTTGCCAGGCCTGTGTGTTCAGATCCTCTCTGCGTCCCTGTGTCTTCAGAGAGAAGGCTGTTCCTTCCCTCTGGATATAGGATGTACACCAGGGTCTATGACCTGCTTCAGAGGAGAAGGGTGGGGAAGGTGCCTGCTGTTTTCTCACATGCCAAGGTGCCATGCTTTGGGATAGTGTGTCCTGAACCCCATCACAAGACACAAATAAAATAAATATATAAAATAAAAGTTGGGTACCATTCTCTGCACTATTGGGCTAAAAGTCCATATATTTTTTATTGTTAAAAAGTAAAATCCTAGCTGCTGAACTTAGAGGCAGCATTTAATGACACCGCACCAAAAATAACAAAGCCCAAATGCCATCTGGAAGTTTTTCTTAAAGTCCCAGATAAAATGCATAGGTGAAAACTCATCTTTTGGTTACAAAGCAGCCGAACGCACAAGTGGCTAAGAGAGAAGCTGCTCAATGCCCGTTGCCAACAGAGGGGAGAGAAGCCTCTCCATGGAAACAGGTGACTCTCAGCATTTAACGAGCTCCAGGAAGGGCGGCGGTGAGAAGCCTTCACGCCTGAAGTGGGCTCAGATCTGCCATCAGCAGAGACAGGAGAGCCCAGAGACTGGTAGGAGCCTCCTGCAGGAGCCGCCCTGGCTCGGGCTCCCGGGGGAGCGCGAGGCGTCCCTGCGGCAGACTGACTGGCACCGCAAGGCCTCCGGCAGGAAGAACCAGACACCCACGGACATCCAGGCTTCTGGCGACTCCACAGAAACGCAGCTCTCACCCCACAGCGCCACGACAGCTCCTGCTTCCCTGTGTTCACAGGCGCCTGAGTCAAAGACAGGCTCCAGGTCCCGCTCTGGCTTGGGGGCTCTTTAATGGGGTCTCGGACAGAGAACACAGGCCCGTGAACTTGGAAGGGAAAATAATCTCATTTTCATTTTCACTAACCTCTATCTGAAATGTAGCTTTTCCTCCAATTTTAAATGTAAATAACAAACCACAGTCCCTGTGACTTTGTCACCAGTAGAAACCTCGCATTTTCACATCGCACGCTACATTGTTGCAGGTATCCTGAAATACCCACTCATCATTCTTCTTTAATGTGTTAACAGAAAACATATTACCATTATCACCAATTTGATAATAACTTTGGAAACACTGGATAAGGCAAAGTTGAAGAGATTTTCCAGAAGCCCCGAGAGCCTGTGGTATGCAGAGGAGTGTGAGCGTGGAGAGGAGGTGAGTGTGCGCGGCCCGTGCGGCAGGGCGGCACTCTGTATTCCCCTTCTTTCATCACCCTCAGTTCCTGGCCAGACTCTGTAGGTGCCCAGCCCAACTCTGGGTGGCTGCGGTGGTCGGAGGGCTTTTCAAGTTTCACTGCAGTTTCACTTTCTCAAGTTTCTCACTGTGAGAAATCCCATGAGCTCTGGAAATCCTCATGCCCCTGTCAGTCCATATTAAAACTCCCTACAAGGCTCGAAAGTGCAACCAAAGTGACCGGCAGGGTGAGGGCCATGGGGCTGTGCTCCGGAGCAGCGGATGGGAGCACCTAAATCTAGCAAAGAGATAGCAGCAGGCCTCAGCGCAGGAGCCGGGAAATCAAATCTCAGAGTCAGAGTTTGAACTTTACCTAAGAGGCCCTCCTGGCCTCCAGGCAATTCATCTCCTATTTTGAGTAAAGGAAGTAACATTTCTTTAGATAGATGTTCAATACAATTGTCTTAGACCATTCCTGCTGCTGTAACAAAATGCCACAGAATAGATAATTTATAAACAACAGAAATTTATTTCTCACAGTTCTGGGGGCTGGGAAGTCCAAGATCAGGGTGCTGGCCGATTGGGTGTCTGGTGAGGGCTGTTCTCTGCTTCCAAGATGGCACCGTGTCCTGCATCCTCACATGGCAGAAAGGATGGAAGGGCAAACAGCTCCCTCTCACGTCTTTCATAAGGTCACTAACCCCATTTGTGAGGGTCCAGCTTTTAAAGACCCTACCTCTTAATACTACCACATTGCCAATTAAGTTTCAACATATGAATTTTGGGGAGACAAATTAAGACCATAACATTTCTATCAAATAAATGATTATAAATCACACAAATTGCTATTTAGAATGGATTTTACACGTGAAAAAATAAGACTTTCAATCCAAGATACCACCCACATTAGCCAGATTGAGAAACAATTAACCTACATAGGAACTAAAGTGATAAAATTTCCAAGTTTTAATTATGTAGAGATCAAATATGCAATGAAATTTTCTGTAAGTACTAAATTTTCATGGTAATTACATTATTTTGAGTAAGTAGAAGAAAATTTTGCTAAAATTAATCAAAATCTCAATAAAAGTTCATAAATGCAGGGTTCATCAGAAAATCAGAGGCATCAGAGAAGTACAAATAAATAAAAGAAAGATCATAGACACCTTAGGGACAGAAGATATTCAAATTCTATCCTATGTTCTCCCTAAATAACGGCAGATGACATACTACACACCTACTGTGTGGCTGACTCAACCCTCTTGCACACGCAAATCCCATGAGACAGGCACGACCACGTGCACGTCGGGAAGACGTGGTCGGGCAGCTCAGAGAGGCGGAGGACTCGCCCAGGACAGAGCGTCAGGCGCTGCAGGAGCCAAGACGTCAAACCGGAGCTCTTAAGCTCTGTCCCACCGAGGTCAAGTGGTCAGAAAACCGGAAGTTCTTTGTATTATTTTTTCAAGTTTTGTAAAAGTCTGAAGCTATTAAAATGAAGGCTTTCATTAACTAATAAAGTTATAACTTCACAGATGAGGCGCAAGATTACAGTAAGATCTTTAAATGAGAATTTGAAGTGTTTACCTTAATAATATATTGAATAGATATGGATATTTATGTGATAGGTTTTCTTTAAATAACTAAAACCTGAAAGTTTGTTTTACATTTTTACACTTTTTAAACAATGTTTTGTAAGAGTTCACATCATGAAAATGAGAGTGATCACAATACTAACACATGACCCAGACATCTCTGACATGGAAGGCTGAGTGTGCTCTTTCCATGATGAATGAAAGGGCACAGGCAACGGATGAAGGGGGTCAGGGGCCAGAGGTCAGAGCACAGCACAGTGCACAGTGTGCAGGAAAGAACGTGTGGTCAGGCATGGTGCAGAAGGGGACAGGAATGGACAGTAGAAACTGAATCTTACAGGTCTGGGATGAGCACTTGTAAACCGAAAGTTTTTCATTTCCCCAAAGACACCAGTGCTTAGCCAGTAACAGCAGCCTTGGAGCTCTCATGGGAGTGCCACCCTGAGGAGCATGCAATGTTGCAACGCACGCAACGCATTCCCTGATGGTGCCATGAAAGTAAGTAAAGTCATATTTCTGGATTCAGAGTTGCAACTCGTATGGCAACTGTGGCAAACAACAAGGGAAATATTCATAACAGATGTGTGTGCTGCACAAACAGAGATACAGTGTGCATTGTGGGGGAGGAAGAAGCTTCCTCTACCCTATTTTGTTCAGTGGCTGGAGCCTGTGAACAAAACTGACAAAAGACAGATTAACAAGAGAAACGGCATACAAATTTTATTAATGTATTAAATTTTATATGCAAAAGGGTTTCACAAAAAAAGAAGCAAAAAATCCAAAGAAGCAGTTAGACTTAGGAGCTTACATGCCGTCTTAACAAAGGGCAATAAATTATAAAGAAGTGACTGGACAAAGGAGATGGAGTTTGGGCAGCTAGGGGTGATGAATCATGGGAAGTATGTGGAAATATGTGGGGTGACTGATGAAAGATGAGATTACTCCAGCAAGGTCTGTTCTAGCAGGCTCCCCGTGGCATTGGCCCTCCACCTGTGCTGACGAGGGGAGCTTTCCACATCCCGGTGTAGAGGAGGGAAAGTCATGCCATCTTCAAAGAGAAATTTATGTCCTGCTTTTAGGTGGAAAGGGCAGGGCAGGAAACTTTGCTTCCATCTGTCAATTGCCTTCAGCTCAAAATCCTCCTTATCCCAAAATGGGATATCTTGGGGTGGCCTATGCTAACTTCTTGAGCATCTTCCTAAAACTTCAGTTTCATACTTAAATGATGGCATTGATTGGTGCCCTACTAAGCTTTTGGCACAAAGTTGATCTTGGAATAAAATTAGTTCCTAACTCCACAGACAGTGGAAACTGCATGACTCCTTCCTCTCCCCTATCTTAATGGTTTCTTCACGACAAAACCACAATTGAATGGCCATGCCAGCCATCTCCAAGGTTTGGAATTGTACCTTGTGTAAATCAATAGAAAGAAAATCAAAACTAAAAGTTCTGTGTTTTAGTCTGTTTTCTGCTGCTGTAACAGAAGGCCACAGACTGGGCAATTTATAAGAAAAAGAGATTTATTTGGCTCATGATTCTGGAGATTGGCGAGTCCAAGACTAAGGGTGGGTGTGGTGAGGGCCTCTCGCTGCAGCACCGAGCGGTAGGAGGCAAGGCAGGGTGAGAAAGCGGCAGTGCAGGAGACAGAGAGAAAATGTGCTGAACTCACGGGACAGCTAACCTACGCCCGTGATCATGGGATGAGTTCATCCGTGTGGGCAGAACTCTCATGACCTAGTTATCTTTCAAAGGTCTCACCTCTTAATACTGTCACGATGGCATGTGACATGAAATTAAATTCAACATGAGTTTTGGAGGGGACATTCAAACCATAGCAGCCAGATTGTTTTACAGATCTCTTTGTGTAAGATAAGTTTCATTGAACATCTGGACCACCCGGAGATTCCAGTTTCAGGTACGCTACTGCAGCGAAGCAACTTTTATGAGCACAGATTAATGAGACCTATTAAAATGGAATTATTTGATCTATTCACTTCCAACAGCTACTGGATAAAATTTTTTTTAATTTAAAATTGGTTGTAAGTGTTCAATTTCAAATTTAAAAAAATTCCACATTTGCAACTATGTCTCAGCTACCTTTCATTTCTTCCTTTTATCATATTACTTCATTTTAATGTGAATTTAAAATGCGTTGCTTTCTCAATTAGCCGGTGAGATGTTCAATAAAGAATTGGGTTAACTTAAGTTATATTTCTAGAAGGATATTAGAGGTTTTTCATCCACTCCGATCGATGACTGTTCCCCTAGTACCTAATTAGTACCCAATTCTCTCTAAGCTGTTCTTATTTTACTTTCTTTTTTCCCTTTTTTGTCCCTCTGCCCCCCTTTCTTTAATTTTAAGCTGGCTCACAATATGTTTTGTGTATTATACACAATTTTGCCAAAATTATTAGTATTTGTTAAATTTTTATTGGATTTCTTCTTTAACAACAAGAAACCAACACAAAACAGAATCTGAAAAGGTCAAATTGAATTCAGTTAACAGACCAGTACTGATTTGTGTGAAAAAATCTTGGCTTTCTTAAAGAGCTCTGCAGCTTTACACAACCGGTTTCAAAACTGAGCTTCTAAACTTATTAGCTATTGAGAATAAAAGGGAGATGTCAAAGGCTTTGATTTTATTGCATATAGGAATTTATAGCCAATCTTATTTCCTGTAACAGCAACAGAAAAACCTGACCCTCATAAAACACGTTCCATGAAAAGACAAGGAAAATGGAAGGAAGGAAGGAAAGTAGAAAGGGAGGGAGGAAGGAAGGAAGGGAGGGAGGAAGGAAGGAAGGTAGGAAGAGAGGGAGGGAGGGAGGGAAGGAAACAGGAAGGCTTTAAGGGGATCTCCTTACTCAGGCAAATCTTTCCCTGTTGCTTCCCCGGAAGGGATGGCATCCCATCGACATTTCATTTTTGGCACCAACCCTTGGAATTCCCAGTAGAGGAATATGGAATATGGAATTCTTATGGCCCTTCGAGGTCAAGGTTGGTGTCCCCAAGTGGACACCCTGCACTGCAGTGGCCTCAGGCTGGTCCACAGCAGGGCTGGTCTGCACGGACCCCGTCCTGGGGACTCCCTGGGTGGGAAGGGCCATTGGCCACAGCCCCACTGTGGCCCTCCATGTAGATCTAGGTCCCTTCTGCCTTTTAAAGCATCAGCATCATGTCTCTACAATCAATCTGTCCAGCCCCAGAACTTTGTCATTCTGACACAATCATTCCCAGTATCTCTATTTAAAACTTTCTAAAGACAAAAGCAAAGAAGACAATTATACAGATTGCAAAGACCAGAGAGTAAGAGTAACTTGGAGAGAAAGAGAAACTCAGAGCCAACAACAATGCAACATAAATAGCTCAGCAAGTATAGTGCAGTTTCCCAGCTAATAGGATGGCTTAACACCTGAATACATCCACATGCCTGATTAAACACTAACAACAAATACCCATACAGCAAGATTATAAGTTGTAATACATCTTTGCTAGAAGCAGCATATTAACTAACACTGTTTGTATACTTCCCCAATTACATTCCCTTAATCTTTCATTTAGAAAACAATTTACATTATAATAGCCGGCATCCCTTCTGGTTTGAAAACAATTGGTAATGTGTATATTGCCAAATTATGGGTCTACAGGATATTTTCATAAGTGAAAACAGCTGCAAACAAAAATTTGAATGCTCTTTAACTGAAGAGTCTGGTGCCATGAAGACACGTGGTCTAATGGTCATGTATTCCCAATGAGTTAAAACATCCTATTTTTTCTTCTCAAGTGTTTGGGAGAAGAGATTTATTCTATGGACTTGGAAACTCCCAAAATGTGAGCCTATTACAATTTCTCCTTGTTCTACCTCCTTTCCCAACTCCATGTCCTTAGGTTGGTAAAAAGGAGGCAGCTTACACAATCCAGTCCTCAAACTCTTGCTTGGAACAGGGTATGGGAAAGCAAGGAGGAAACAAACCAGATTTAAAGATGATTGGAAGAAAACCAAGTAGTCATTCACTGTGTAACAGAATAACATCTGGGAGACTTGCCCAAGTGTGAGAAAGATGGAAAGAAATACAAGCAATTGTAAAAACATACTAAAACAATAACAATCAAAGAAAAAGAATAGTAGGCAAAAAGCCAACCAAAACAACACAGAAGAAACATAGCACAAGAGACAGAAGAAAGTTCTCATGATTTTCATGTTATGGAAAAATTAACACATTATAGAAAAGCCCAAAGATGAACAAAACACAATGGAATTGGATGCAGAGGGGATAATTCAATTGAGGGCCTAACAATATCATTAGATGTCACAGTTCAAAACAAGGAATAAAGCCGGGTGCGGTGGCTCACGCCTGTAATCCTAGCACTCTGGGAGGCCGAGGCGGGCGGGATCGCTCAAGATCTGGAGTTGGAAACCAGCCTGGCCAAAATCGAGACCCCGTCTCTACTAAAAATAGAAAGAAATTAATTGGACAACTAAAAATGTATAGAAAAAATTAGCTGGGGCATGGTGGCACATGCCTGTAGTCCCAGCAACTCAGGAGGCTGATGCAGAAGATCCCTTGAGCCCAGGAGTTTAAGGTTGCTGTGAGCTAGGCTGATGCCACGGCACTCTAGCCCAGGCAAAAAGTGAGACTCTGTCTCAAAACAACAACAACAACAACAAAAAACAAGGAATAAAGTAGATGCTTATGGAAATTAAATGACTCACATGGACAAAACCACAGTGAATAGAAATGGCAAAGGAGATACGTTGATCAGCAAAAAGCTGATGGACATGGAAAACAGACAAAGGAAGTTCCATATAAGGAAAACTGGTATCCCCAAGGCAAGAACCAAACACAGGATCCTGACAGTGGAGGCAAACATACAAGATGAGAAAAATTCCTGAAACTAAAAGTTTAGATTTTCAGATCAAACATACTTTTTTCTGGGAAGTTTAATGGACAAGAAAAACATCAAGATAAATCCTAATTTTGCTACTGACTTCAAGATACAGAAAGAATACTTCAGGTGTTCAGACCGCAAAAGCGAATCACACGTCACAGGGAGCAGTAATCACACTGGCCTGGGACCTCTCCCCAGCAACAGTCAGTATTTCCCTAAAACTTCTAAGGTGTGTGGGGACTTTCTGCTCAATTTCAAGCATTAGAGAACTCTTGGATTATAATAGCCATGAGCCTATTTGAAGGGAAATATAATATTAATAACACCCAGTTAATTGATAATGAATCAAATGAAAATTTGGAGGTGGAAAAGAAAAGAATGTTTACAATGTAAAATTGCACTTGTAGTCCTAGCACTCTGGGAAACTGAGGTGGGAGGATCGCTTGAGCTCAGGAGTCCGAGACCAGCCTGAGCAAGAGTGAGACCCCATCTCTACAAATAAGAGAAAAATTAGCTGGGCATGGTGGCGCATACCTGTAGTCCCAGGACTCAGGAGGTTGAGGCAGGAGGATTGCTTGAGCCCAGGAGTTTGAGGTTGCTGTGAGCTAGGCTGACGCCACGGCACTCTGGCCTGGGTGACAGAGCAAGACTCTGTCTCAAAAACTAAATAAAATTAAATTAAATGTAAAAGTGCTTTCAGGTCCCCACATCAGCAATAAAAAATCAAAGAGCCAAAGGTCCCTGGCAGGCCAGTGTCTTTAGGGTCCTTACCGGGCCCGAGGGGTGCTGTGGATCTCATGTCCAGGACTACTTCCTCATCCCTCTGGACCACCGGACTGTCCAGCCAGGACCTCCTACTCAGCCTGGACCAGCTGCCCCACTCTGAGCCCTGGACGTGGGAATTTGCCCAGGGATGGGATGAGCCGACCAGAGTGACTCCTTGGGGTTTCTCCCTGCTGCTGATGGAGGAGACTCCAGGAGCTCTGGGAATATGCGCTGGGAGGAGGATGACAGGAGACGCAGCCACGGTCTCCACCTGCTGGTGAAAGTCCAACTGCCAGGGAGAGATTGGGGCTGACGCTGAGAGAGAAGAGGGGAGAAGGGAGGCTGGACCCTGGGGCCTCCAGTCCCCTTTCTTCATGGTCCTGGAACTGCCCAGACTGAGGAAGAGAAAGCAGGAGACCTGTGGCTATCAATCACCTATTATTTAAGGATCTCTTCCCTTGCTTCCACTTTCCCTCCTTTCCCTTCCCCTTCCCACCTCCCCTCCCCTCCCTTCTCTTCCTTTTCTCTCTCTTCCTTCCTTCCTTCCTTCCTTCCTTCCTTCCTTCCTTCCTTCCTTCCTTCCTTCTTTCTTTCCTTCCTTCCTTCCTTCCCTCCCTCCCTCTTTCCTTCCTACATTTCAGACAGGGTCTCGCCCTGTCTCTCAGGCAAAAGTGCAGCAGTGCGAACATAGCTCACTATAGCCTCGAACTCCTGGACTCAAGCAATCCTCCCACCTCAGCCTCCTAAGTAGCAAGGACCACAGGTACATACCACCATGCCTCACTGTTTTTTTAAAAAAAATTGTAGAGACAAGGTCTCACTATGTTTCCCAGGCTGGTCTCAAACTCATGGCCTCAAGCAATCCTCCTGCCTTCCAAAGTGCTGGGACCAGGTGTGAGCCCATGCACCCTGCTTAAGGACCCTCTCAATCTGCTGGTTCTGGCACTTGGTATGTAACCCAGTGAGCTCTGCAGTGTCCTTCTAATACATCTCTTTCCCCTGGAGAAGAGTTTGTTGGGCTTTGACTGCTAGCACTGAGTCACGATTAGTGTCCTGTCCCTTCAGTCCTGGAGGTCCTCAGGATGGAGGACAGCACCAGAACAGGGAATGGGAGACAGCGGAGCAGACCTCTGTTACCTTAAGACCTCTGCCAGCCATCTTCCTCCTGCCCAGTCATGGACCCTGGACACGACCCCACCTCCAGGGCAGGATCCAGCTCACCTCCCAGTTGTGATGTCACAGGTCCCCGATGTTCCACCGTGTCCTGGAGACCGAGGCTGGGGAGACTGAAGACCTTCAGGAGGAGGCCCTCTCCTTCAGCCGGACGGAACATGGCAGTGAACCAAGGAGTGGGGAACTTTTACTTTGTCCTCCTGCTGTGCTGCTGGCACGAAGTTAAGACTTGGCACATAAGAAGAAATGCAGGTAGATCCCAAGTAGATAGTTTGGCAGATAGAAAACCATGGGCCTGAATCAGGTGGGTGACAGCCTTCTTCTCTCATGGGTCCCTCTCCGGTGTGGTTTGAGTGTGTCCCTTCCAAAATCCAGGGGATAAAACTAACAGTAACAGTACTAAGAGGTGGGGCCTTTAAGAGGTGATCAGTCATAGGGTTCCTCCCTCGTGAGTGGGATTAAGGTCCGTATAAAAGAGGCTTCACGCAGCCATCGGATCCCTTGCCCTTCCGCCCGGGCAGCACAGTGTTCCTCCCCTCAGGGGCTTCCAACAGGCCTACCTTGGAAGCACCGGGCAGCCTTCACCAACCTGCCAGCACTTTGATCTTGGGCTTCCCAGTCTCCAGAACTATGAGAAATAAAGTTCTGTTATTTTAAAATTACCTGGCCTCAGGTATTTTGTTATAGCAACACAAATAGACTAAGACACCCCCTTTCCCTGCCTACCCAAATTTGCCATTGAACATTTATTCCTTGGGGAATGGAATAGGTTGAAAACTTTTTCTATCTTTGAAGCCCGTTATAATTTCAGAACTCCGTGGGTTGGTTGCATCCATTATATATTTTAACTTTTTGTTAATCTACAGAAATTTTCTAACTTATCTGAAGTAGAGGAAGAATCTCATGAACCTCCATGTGTTTATCCTCCAGTTTCGATAATCGTGCACATTTTTCCACCTTGTTTTTTCTACACACACACACACTTTGGTCATTTTCAGGACTATTTTAGCACTGTCCCAGATGTCTTAGCACTTCATGTAAAACATTTTCTTGTTAACTGATAAAGGCATTGTTTTTATATATCCATAATATCGTTATTACACTAACAAAATTAATGAAAATCCTTATAGCAACTTACGCCCAGCCCACATTGGACGTCCTCCCTGGTCTCGGAAGTCCTTCTGCAGTTGGTTGGTTTGATTCAGGACCCAAGCAGGGTGGGAGTGCCCTTGGCACCTGTCCCTTTTGTTCTGACCACTGGTTGAGGGACAGGGGTTGTGGCACAGCTCCTAGACAGAGCAGAAGACGCACAGAGCAGGTGGGCTATCTGGCCCTCACCCCCCACCTGACCCTATAGCAGAAACCAGAGACCAATGCTCAAGAAAAGGGGCCTAACTAGAGTGCCCCTGCCCTAGTTCCCAAGGTGGGGTGGGAAGGTATTAACTGTCACCCTCAGGGCTCAGGGACCCACAGGGCTCAGGCCTCTCCCAAGAGCAGGGCACATAGGAGCTGGCCTGGGACTGGAAACTTCTCTCCCCCTTCTGCCTGCAGTAATCTTGTGTCAAGCTGGGGAGGACAGTCCAGCCCTGCCTCAGGTCTGTGGGGAGGGCAGCAGTCACCAGGGCTCAGCAATGTCATGAAAGAAGCCACCATTTCTGCAGAAACTTCATTCTGAGGTGCTCTGAGGGGAGAGTTCCCTAGAGGTGCTGGGGCCAGAGGGTTGGGGACAGGCCTAGGACTTGAGTCCTCACCTGGTACTGCAGTCCCCGGCCTGCTTGCTCCTGCCCACAGCTGTCCCCGCACAGCCCTCGTCCGTGCATAGGAACTGCCACATGCCCTGGTCAGGAGGACCACCAGCCACCCCCTCTCCTCCCAGGAGCTGACCTTGCCCGGAGAGATAGAACCTTAGGTGACCCTCAAGGCCTGCCCTGCCTGAAAGAGCAACTATGGGACAGGTCCTACATCACGTTCTTAGGGAACATGGGGGTCTCTTGCTCTACTCAATGTCTCCTGCCTCAGTGGAAACTTTTGCCACTGGCCACAGGAGTTGCCTTGCCCCCGTAACATGGCTTTCTTGCACATGGAGGTGTTGGCCCCAGGGGAGAAAGGATTGTGGTCCACATGGTCCTCGTGATGGAAGAGGTCACAGCCTTGTTGCCCCAAATTAACTGGAACAAGATCTCAGAGCTCAACAGGGAGCCCTTCATGGAGGCCCGTGTGCGCGTGATGCAAGCATGGAGACAGAGCAAAGGGCCATCGCGACCGGCGGCCCGCGCCACCTTAAAGCTCAGAGACCACCCGTAAGGGGAGCCACAGGGAGAGCAGGCACAGCGGCACACTTGACAATGTGCTTTAAAGACCGCACGGGTGTTATAGAACCTAAATACTTCACTGCACACGCTTACTGGCTGACTTGCACAATACTTCCATTATAATTATGGGACCGACACAAAATGAAAAGAATATTTTTAACAAAGTGCTTGCACGACGCAGCTGTACCCATTCCTAATGATCATTAATGTCTCCTCCGAAGAGAACTGTACTTTTTGTTTGTTTCGTTTTCCGAAGGTCAGCACAGTGGAAGCAATTGTCATCACCATCACAGACCTTTTTACATATTTTCCCGGCATTGTTCTAAGTGGCATGTGCGCAGATGAGTCCATTGGTATGCAGATTGTCTATCATTAAAACCATTTGGAAATCAGCTTTGTCATTGGTTTAGTGCAGGAACTTCAGATTCCTGCAGACACCACCCGAAAGCTCTGTGCAGCTCAGAAGGGGAAGGTGTGGTGGCCCCACAGCCTCGACCTGGGGGCCGGAGGAAGAGGCTGACCTCGACCATGACCAGAGCCAAAGAACTGTGCCGGGACACTGAGAAGCCACACCTCTAATGAGGAAAAGCATGAACGCAGAAGGGAGGAACCAGCGGTGGATGCCACCGAGGAGAAAGCAGTGCTCAGAATTGAGGAGTGTCCCGGTCACTCTGTGCAGTGAAACCACAGGTCAGAAGCCCCCGGATCCTGGGGCTGCCTGGCATTTGGACTGTCAGTTCACCCCACAGACTCCACCTCTTATCTGCAAGTGGGACCACCTGGAATTGCCTCGCTTACTCAAGAGGAGAAATAGGGTGGCCGGTCTCTGAGTCCTCCAGCCTCCCAGAACAGAACCATGAAGTGAGACAGCACTTCACACTCTTTCTCCATGTCTCCAAATCGTATTTCTTAACTTTTAGATGCGTTCATTGTAGGAACTGTTTATAAAGGAGGTAAATGTGTTAGTTTTACAAAAGGGAGTGTGTGTCCCTCTGCCTTTGCTCACTGTAAATAGTCAAATGAGCCCAGTCACCCTTAGAACTTTGATTCTTTGGATGATTCTGGACTAGAAGCTCAGGCACCTGAGCAGATCATCCTGCACCCTCAGCCAGCCTGTGGGCCTCTGCCCCATGTTGCAGATGAGAAACCCAAGTCCCAGAGGACTGCTCTGTGGCCACCCCATGGGAGACGCTGGTGGTGATGGAAAAAACAAATTCTACCAAAATCTTTTAAAAGGTTTAGTCTTAGCCAGTGTGAGTGATCCCAGCCCTGTGGAACACGGTCTCAAGAGGTCCTGAGAAAGTGCACCCCAGGCGGCCAGGCTACAGTTTGATCTTATGTGTTCATGGAGACAGGAGTAGCAGGTAAAACCATGGGTTTGGCCCGAAAAGGCAGAACATCTTGCAGCGGGGCTTGTGAGTCACAGGTGGGTTTTAGGGATTCTTTAGTGGGCGATTGGTTGCAGGAGTCATGCTTTCTCTAAAGACCTGGAGTCAGTAGAGAGGAAGGCTTGAGTTAACATGGGGTCTGATGTCTCTCATGTGACGCTGTATCAAAGTCAGGTTGGAAAGTGGCCACACTGTACTGGGTTAATAAAAGCCCACTTAACGAGATTTTATGGTTTGTGAGGCCTGACTCGCCAGTCTCTTAGAAAGGAATCTGGACATGAGACAAAAGGTCAAAGTTCAGTCCTCACTGGCAGGCATCCCGCAAAACCATACCCATGTAAAGAGAGAAGTAAATGCAAATTCAACAAACACTGTTAAACTGTAGGTGCTTATTTCCCCCTTAGGTCCAACTACTGAAATGTCACCGAGTTCGAAAAATCAGGATATTCCCTCAATATTCGGTAAGGAAGCCCCTCAGGGCGTGGTATCGACTGCGTCGATCACTGTATGTGAGGGTGGGCTGCTGTCGCGGGCGTTTCCAGATGACCCGTGCGAGTGGCCGGCGGGGGCGGCCTGGGGGGCTGGAGGCCAGAACCGCGTTTCCACAGCCTCCGCTCCAGCACCCGCGCCTGCGAGTCACACTCCCAGGAAATTAGGAAAGACACAGAATTTCACACCATTAGACTTAAAAGGCTCCTGAGAGCTCCTCAAAGTGGGTGAGTCTGTTATGTAGACCTGCAGCGTCCACACTCGCTGGAGCCTGTTAGAGACACCCCAGCATCGCAGCGCCTGGGTCGGCGGGAGCCGGCCATCCCCACGCCGCCCCGTGCAGCTCTCGCCCTGCCAGCTGCACACGACACCCTGGGGTGTCGGAACCGCAGACACACTGGCCCCACCGGGACCAGCCCCTGCTGCCCGGGCGGCGGGGGCGTCTGTAGCCCCTGCGAGCGCCCGGCAAGCGGAGCGGCAGAGCTCCCGCCCTGGCCCGGCTGCCCAGCAGTGCCCGCCACGGGTGGGCTTTTGCCTTTCCTGGCGGCCATGTTAAAAAGAAACAGATGAAACTAATTTCGATAAGATACTTTATTTAATGTGATTATTTCAACATTTAATCAATATCAAATTGTTAATATGTTCAGTCTTCTTATCAATGAGTCTTCAAAATCTGGGTGTACTTTGCCTTTCCAGCACATTTTCATTTGAACCAGTCACATTCCGGCATGTGCCCCTGGGGCCAGAGCTACCCCAGGGACAGAGCCCGAGGCTCTGTCCAACCCTTTATTTTACATTTGGGGAAACTGAGGCCTAGAGAAGTCCTGGAAGCCGAGGGCTGGGACTCAGAGCATGGGTCCTGCCCAGCTCACAGGGTGCCCTGGGTGAAGTGGCCGCATGGCCCCTGGTGGGCTCCAGGCTGAGGAACCGCAGACGGGAGGTTTCCTCGTGGAACGCAGGTGCCTGCCACCTGCCTGCCTGGTCGACTGGCGGTTCTGAGTGGGAAGCAGGGACAAAACTTAGGGAAGCTGCCAGCTATTAACCGAGTCCGGCCGCTGGGGCCATCGTCGCTGGGTCGCCACGGCTCCCCGGTTGCTGAGAGAGGCCGTGCTCGGGCTTCCTGCAAGCCTGGCTCGGCAGAGCGCCCCCTGGCTTCCCGGCCAGCCGTGGCAGGCTGTGCCAGGTCTGTTCTTCGGATGATCTGGTCATCAGCTATCTGTATTTCAGTCTCTTGTCTCTCAAGAAACAAAATTTAACCCTAGGAAATTAGCCATAGTCTTAACTGCCTAAAACAGGGGTCCTCACACTTTTTAAACAGGGGGCCAGTTCACTGTCCCTCAGAGCATCGGAGGGCCGGACTATAGTTTTAAAAAAACTACGAACAAATTCCTATGCACACTGCACATATCTTATTTTGAAGTAAGAAAACAAAAGGGCAAAAGCACCGCATGTGGCCCTCGGGCCGTAGTTGGAGGATGCCTGGCCTAAAGGGTTTCTCTAGCCGTGTCGGGAGGCAGGTGGACGCGCCCGGCAGCAGCTGTTGGCCTCAGGCGCTCTTCTCCGGGGCATTGTCCAGCCCAGTTGTGAGGGTGCAGCACGCGGGCCAGCTTCCTGCATCGCATTTGCCCCTAGAACAGTTGCTGCTCTGCAAGCAGGAGGGTGTCTTGCGGCAGCTGTCACGCTGGGCTGTCATCCACCCATTCCAAGGACTTTTCAGGACCTCTGCAGCTCACGGAGTTTGGTGTCCCTGCGAGGCCACTCTCACCTTCCTGTGTGGAGCATATTGGTTCGCGAGGGCCAGGTCTGGGACCCCAAGCGCAGTTTGTTGGAGAGGGAGAGCTGCAGGCACGGCCCCCCTGGACGAGAGTGACCCGGCAATGTCGCGGGAAACTGGGGGCCTTGGCCCAGCAGTTCGGGCAGCGCCCAGGAGCACCCGCTTGTGGGCACTGCTCAGCTGAGGTCCTGCCCCTGCCTGCCGGGTCCCGTCCGCCCTCGGTGCTTGCCCTGTCACCCTGGCGCGCCATGCACGGTCACAGCTGTGGAATCCCGCCTCTCGTGCACGGCTGGCTGAGCGGACAGAGCCCAGGGACCCAGGCCGGCTCATCCTGACCCCCAGACCTGTGCAGCATCTGGGACACAGTAGGTGCCCAATACATGCTCTCCGTGCAAATGAATAGTCACTCTTCTCCAAGACCCACATCTACCCCGACACCCTGACTTTCAGGGCCCTAAAATACCGAAGCCAGGGGCTTCCACGCCACTGGCCAGGGCGCTCTCAAAGTGGACGCCGGTGCAGCCGGGCAGGACGGAGGCGGGGGCGGCGCTCGGCCACGCGGGCTGTGCGCCTGGTCACCAGCAGTCAGGAGGGAGGCGGAGCCTGGCTTTGGTCCATGTCCCCAAGGTCAGCCTGGCCACCCCTCAGGCTCCTGCCCGGTGGTCGTGGATGGCGTCCACAGCACAGACACCGCGCCCACTTCCAGGGCAGGAGAGGGGGGTGCAGGTGAGACACCTTTTCTCTCTTTTTCTATTACAGTAGAGCTGGGGTGCAGGTGCAGTTGTGTTGTGTGGATGTGCTGCGCCGTGGTGAGGTCCGGGCTTGAGGTGCGCCCGTCACCTGAGCAGTGTGCACGGCGCCCACAGGTGGTTTTTCATCCAGCCCTCCCCTCCGAGTCCCCGGTGCCCGCTGTGCCACTCTGTGCGGCTGCGGACACCCTGGACAATGCACACGGCCCCTGAGACCTGGCGCTGCTTCACCATTTCTCTTCCATCAGGGGAAGCAAAATCCCGAAGGGCCGTGGACTCCCGCGTACCTTTGCTTGTCCTGTGGCCATGCGGCTGCAGGGGGGCTTGAAAGTGCCCCAGAGTGCACGCCTTGGCCCCCCGAATCCGGTTCTGTGGGTGAGGAGGGAGGGGCGCGTGGCTGCTGGATAGGGCACCAAGAGCCAGTGCAGGAAGCGTTTTCCTCACGTGTGTTGGTGACATCTCCGTTCCCAGTGACATTTTCAATCTCCTCCCCTGTGCTCATCAGTCCTGCAGAAGCAGTGCCGGGGTGACCAGCGTCCACTTTGCTCCAGACCAAGGGGCTCTGCATGCAGGACTTCCTGAGCTAAAACCTGGGTCCCAGCAAACCAGGATGGGCAGGTCCCCGCGGGGCTCCGGGCTGCGCTGTCCAGCACTGCGGCCTGGTGGGGGTTGGTGCCACCATCACGCTGCAGAGTGGGTGGCAGGTCTCCACGGCCATTGGTTTCGCTTCCTCCGTGTCCGGGCACCGTGTCGATTGCTTTCTGCACTGCGCAGGCCCACGAGACAAATAGCCCCATTTTACAGACAGGAAGCTCAGGGTCACAGACACGAAGGGACTTGTCCAAGGTCAAGTTCTGGTGAGAGCAGAGCCTGGGTGTGGGCCGGGTCTGTCGGTCACAGTCCAGGACTCTGTGTTAAGAGCTTCCTCGGAGAGGTCGTAAGGACACCAAGGGAGAAAATATGGCTTTGTGTTGCGGAAATCAGGAGAAACGCTCATTCCTGCACGAGGACAGCGTGGGGAGAGTCTCAGAGATGGGACAGACGACCGCCAGGCAGGATGGAGGGTTACAGCCACATCTGGGCCAGGCGTCCAGTGTGGGATCTCTGGGGGGCCGCGCTTGTGGTCTGGGGTGTCCGCACGGTCTCAGTTCTTCTGAACATGCTTGGGGAGACAGCAGCCTGCCCACCCCAGACAAGGTTCTCTAGAAGGTCAAGTCCCAAATCCACTGAGCTCCTTGAGTCCCTGTTTCTATTCACCGAGTTTGCAGACACCTTAGGTGCACGCTGAGAGAATGGTGTCAGCCCCGCACGGCTGACTCTAACGTGTTCTTGTTCTTTTCCCAAGATGAAATTCTAGTCCAGGAGATTTTGGAGCCAAATAAATCAACATTAGCTGAAACACCAAGTATGGAATCAGCATTAACAACAAGTGTACCCAAGGGGAAAAGTAAGTATATCCTTCTTTAACCCTGTAATTGCACGTATTACTGGAGAATTGAGCATCAGAAATCTCCAAGCAGTACATGAAAATGCATTTAGCAGCAGGAAGTTCAGCATTTTCTTGAGATTTTTGCATCCAGATGTAAATTTCAATTCCTAGGATTAGTTCACCCGACATCTGCCGAGGCCCATACCGCTGGGTTCAAGGCATTCAGATGACGCCTGACTCTGTTTGCAGATTAACATTCCAATGCACATTTTCAAAGAGAACTCGAAAACTGTATTAGCATGCCAACCCAACATTGTAAAATAAAATATGGGCCAAAAATTTTTGCAAGTGTGTAATCAAGAAAACTTTTATCCATTTTTTTTTCCATGTTCTTCATTGAAGATGCTGGTACTGATGAAAATTATCAAGCTGGCGGTTCTGAGAATTATCATGAATTATTAGAAAATTTACAATTCTCTTCTGGCAATGAGGACAAAATTTCCAATAAGGGTAAATGCAGCCCGGCAATGACCCTGCCTGAGTTCAGGCTTAATGGGAGACGGGAGTGAGGAGGTGCAGCAGAAAGGTCTTTGTGGAGGGCAAAACGCTTGGGTGGATAACGCGGCTGCTTCACCAGAGTTAGGCAGTTTCCCAGGTCTCTGTCGGGCTGGGGAACCCCCAACTCCCCCACCCGCTGCCTGTCAGGACCCCTGGAAAACCGCAGCCCAGGGGCACAGCCGAGGTGCTGCCTCACAGATGGGTAGTCGCCCAGAGCGAGAGGACGGCGCTGCCTGGTCCCTTCCCCCAAACCTTCAGCCAGGTCGGGGGGCGGGGGGGCAGGCAAAGAGAGCCAGAGTGTCACCCAGGGTCTCCCCCAGGAGTGAGGAAAAGCCTCCCTCCAACAGATGAGTTTGCTGGAACAACCAGTGTGCCAAGCTCAGAGGTGAGAAGCTTGAACTCCATGGGGGTGAGACATCTTCTCTTAACCTAGAGATTAAAAACGAGAAAGGACACATGTGCGTATGCAGGACATACATGAAGGACATCTGTGGTGCACCCTACAGGCAGGACCAAAGCCTGATGGTGCGTCAGGTGCGGGGAGGGGATCTTATTAGATACAAAGTCCTCGAGCAGCTCTGCAGGGCCCAGGAATGTGCATTGCCATCCATCCCCCAAACAGCCCTTTCCAGGGAGCAGCCTCTGGTGTTTGGAAGGACTGAACTAGATATTTTCCCGGTTTAAACAAGAATATGATTCTACTTAAATCTAATATTTCCAATACCTCCAACGTTGTCTGACTCACTGACTGTGCAGATTGCCTGGTGGTTGGGGTAGTGGCCACCCTTCTCTGTGCATTAACAAGGGTTCTGCTTTAAGAAAGAGCTGACCCTTCCCCCCTATTTATTTATTTATTTATTCAGTTATTTATCAATATCCACACAGGCTCATCCATATCTCCTATATTCTATGGGCTGTAAAACACTAGTGCCATTGTTGATTTGGGTGCCCTTGTCATTAGACTTGGCCTTGGGGCCCTCCCAGTGGCTCTACTGCCCTGGTGACAGCCCGTCCCCTGTGAGCCCCGCCCGGCCTCCTGGCCCCAGCATATGTTGCAGGCCCCTCTTGTACTGCCCTGGCCCAGGCCCGGGGGCCGGCTTCTGGTACCGAAGAAGTGTTCTTATGAAGCCGGAGCTGGGTCAGGGGCTGTCACAGCGCTAGGCCATCTCACAGACAGAGCCAGGAGATGCACTAATGTGCACACAGTGAGTAGCCTGGTGCAGAAGTATTTCCATGTTGCTGAAATGTGTCTCCAGGGTAAATGCTCAGAACTGGGATGGCTGGCTTAAAAGATGAGTGAATGAGTTAAGATACAGTTTTCACAGTCACATGAGGCCTGACTCTGTGTTTGCATATTGACTTTCCAAGCACATTTCAAATAAAACTCGAAAATGGTATCATTTCACCTTAACATTCTAAAATAAGTTACCAAATGTTTATAAGTATGTCATCAAGAAAATCCCCCCCCCCCTTTTCCACGTTTTTGTTACAGAAGCCAGTGCTGATGAGAATCTCCACATCACTAATTCTGAGAAAGATCAAGACTCACAATTGTCTTCTGGCCTCGAAAGGACAACCACCAGCAAAGGTACCTGTCTTTGGTCACCCCTGCTCAGGGGAGACCTGGGAGAGAGCGCGGCCTGGGAGGAAGAGGGGGCGTCTCCCTGCAGCCTCCCCAGAAGTGCTGTACTTTTAAATGTTCACCAGTCTTATGGGGAGGAGTGGTATTTCAGCGTTGCTTTTATTCACAATTCTCTAATTATTAGTGAGTTTGAACATCACATATGATTACGGGTCATTTTTATATCACTTTTGTAAATGTTGTGTTCATGCCCTTTTCTCATATTCTGCTAGATTTTTGGTCTTTTATTCTCTACTTCTAAGAGTTCTTTATATTTAAAAAATACTAGAACTTTGAGATGTATGTATGTTGCAAATATTTTTTTTCGAGTTTGTCAGTTGAATTTTAACTATGTTTATAATTTTTGCATGCAAAAATATCATATTTTGTGTAGTCACAATTATCAATCTAGTATAGCCTTTAGCTTTTGAGCCATACCTAGAAAGTCTTTCCCTACACCTAGGCTAAAGAGGAATTTTCCATGTTTCCCTCTAGTATTTTTAGAACTTCATCTGTTAGATCTATGATGCATTTGGAATTTATCTTTGGGTGTGGTGTGGGCGTGTTCAGTTATATCTTTTTACAAATGGCTACCCAGTTATCCAGGATAATGTATTGAAATGTCCATTTTTGCCCCCATGATATAGAAAGCCACACTTACTATATTTCACACTATATTTCCATATGCACAAATATCTTTTCTGGGCTATGCATCATATTCCTCTGTCCTATTCATCTATTAAGATGCCAAAGCACTAAACTGTTTTATTTAAAGTGTATTTTAACCTCTGGGATATACTTTAGTTCCCCCTTTTAATATTTTTTTCTGAGTTTTCCTGATTATTTTTGCATTTTTAAATAATGTGTTGAATTTCTTTTTCTTTAAGCTTGTTGGTATTTTTATTGGGGTTGCATTATCTATAAATAATTTATTTTTATTATAAGTAAATAATTTAGGAAAACTGAAATCTTTATGATGTTGAACTGTTGTAAGAAGAGGTGAAATCTTTCCATTGTTCCTTCTTATTTTCTATCTTTCGGGAGTATGTAAAGATTTTTCCTTATATAGGTGCTACACTGTCATGGTAAGTTTATTCATAAGTATTCAGTCTCCTTTGTGCTACTACGAATAAGATTTTTGTCTATCATTGTGCGCTTTGACTGGTTTTTACTTTTGTATACAGAGGCTATTGATTTCAGAAGGTTAATTTTTTTTCTGTTGTCTTATTGAATTCTTTTATTGTTTGATTTAGTTTTATTGTTGATTACCTAGGATTTTCCAGATCCACTATATTATCATCTATTAAGTGGAAATAGTTTTCTTCTTTACCAATTTTTATGCCTCTCGTTGATTTCTCTTGCCTAGTTGCATAGGGTAATACATCTAGTATGATGTTTAATAGTAGCAGAGTTAGTGGGCACTCTTGCCTGGTCATGACCTTGGCAGTCATGCCTCTAGTGCACATCCAATAAGTAAGAGTTCAGCTTTAGTATAGAGGTGTACATATGTTAGCTCGTAAAGAAAGTATCCATCAATTCTCTCACATTTTATGAAAGATTTTTCAATCATCTTTGGAGATAATCACATTTTTAAAGATCTATTAACATAATGATTGATATTAATGGTTTTCTAATACTAAACCATTCTTGCCTTTCTGAAATAAATCTCACTTGGTCATGCTGGTTATTCTCTTAAAATGGTATTGGATTCTACTTGCCAATATTTTATTTAGTATTTTTGCATACAATGCACAAGTGACATTAGTCTGTATGGTATTTTTTTTACTATCTTTATCATGTAAGAATATTTATGTTATATTCTTGCTTTATAAGAAATAATTAGAACATTTTTTCATTCTCTTTTGGTCCTCTAGGAAAATTTATAAAGCACTAGAAACATCTGGTCTTTTAAGATTTATTAGAAATGTCCTATGAAACCTTCTTATCGTGGTGCTTTTTTCTGGGATAATTCCTTATAACTTTTTTTATTTCATCTAGGGAAAGTGATTCATTTAGGTTTCTTAATCAAGTGGGGTCAATTGTGGCCACTGATATTTCACTAGAAAATTATCCATTTCATCTGGGTTTTCAAATGTATTTGCATAGAAGTCTTTAAATCATCCCATAATTTTTAAAATTTCATTTGTTTTCATTGCTATTTTCCCTTAGTAATTTCTTATCTTGTAAATTTATGCTGAATCTTTCTTCTTGATCAAGAAAGCTAGTGGTTTGTTTAGCTTTTTAATCCTTCTGCATTCCAGGGTTTGAAATATTAATTAGCCCCTTATGTTCCGTCCTTCACCACATTCGTTTCTGACTTAGCCACAGTGTCTCCCTCTTTATGCTCTTTTATAGTTCACTTTGCTGCTCTGTTTCTAATTTTTAGACCTGAGTAATTCTTTACTTTTTCATTTTACCAGCAAGTGCTTAGTGCTGTGCATCTTGAAATGTCCACAAATTCTCATGTATAGTGTTTTATTATCATTATGTCCCAGAATTCTATCATTTTAGTTTGTACATTCCTTTTTTCCCCTGAGTTTCCTCTTTTTATTGAGGTATTTATTTATTTGTTTGTTTTTTATTTTTTTATTTCAGAATATTGTGGGGGGTACAAACATTTCGGTCACATAAATTGCCTTTGCACCACCTAAGTCAGAGCTACAAGCGTGCCCAACCCCCAGACATCACGCGCTGCACCCATTAGGTGTGAATTTACCCATTCCCTCCTCCCCAGTCCCACCTGCCCAATCCCCAATGAATGTTTTGTTTGAATCAACACTTATGTGCACATAAGTGTTGATCGATTAGTACCAATTTGATGGTGAGTACATGTTGTGCTTGTTTTTCCATTCTTGTGCTACTTCACTTAGAAGAATGGGCTCCAGCCCTATCCAGGATAATACAAGAGGTGCTAGATCAACATTGTCTTGTATGGCTAAGTAGTATTTCATGGTATTCATATACCACATTTTATTAATCCACTCATGTATTGATGGGCACTTGGGTTGTTTCCACATCTTTGCAATTTTATGAATTGTGCTGCTATAAACATTCTACTGCAGATGTCTTTTTAATAAAATGTCTTTTTTATAAAATGTTTTGTTTTCCTTTGGGTAAATACCCAGTAGGGGGATTGCTGGATCAAATGGTAGTTCTACTTTTAGTTCTTTGAGATATCTCCAAATTACTTTCCACAGAGGTTGAACTAGTTTGCAGTCCCACCAGCAGTGTAGGAGTGTTCCTATCTCTCCACATCCACACCAACATTTGTTGTTTTGGGACTTTTTAATAAACGCCATTCTTACTGGAGATAAGTGGTATCTCATTGTGGTTTTGACTTGCATTTCCCTGATGATTAGAGATGTTGAGCATTTTTTCATGTGTTTGTTGGCTATTAGCCTATCTTCTTGTGAAAAGTTTCTGTTCATGCCCTTTGCCCACTTTGTAATGGGGTTGATTTTTTTCTTGCTGATTTTCCTGAGTTCTAGATAGATTCTTTTTTTTTTTTTTTTTTTTTTTGAGACAGAGTCTCGCTGTGTTGCCCAAGCTAAAGTGAGTGCTGTGGCATCAGCCTAGCTTATAGCAACCTCGAACTCCTGAGCTCAAGCAATCCTACTGCCTCAGCCTCCCGAGAAGCTGAGACTACAGGCATGCGCCACCATGCCCAGCTAATTTTTTCTATATATATATTAGTTGGCCAATTAATTTCTATTTATAGTAGAAATGGGGTCTTGCTCTTGCTCAGGCTGGTTTGGAACTCCTGACCTTGAGTGATCCGCCGACCTCGGCCTCCCAGAGTGCTAGGATTACAGGCATGAGCCACCGTGCCAGGCCCTAGATAGATTCTTGTTATCAGCCCTTTATTGGATGTGTAGCATGTGAATATTTTCTCACCCAAAGTCTCCTAATAAAATGTTTTCTAATGTCCATATTGCAGGGAATTTTGTCTTTGTTTTTGTTAATAACTTCTAGCTTTATTATACTGTGATCAGAAAGTGTTATTTGTAATAGTTCTACTTCATGAAATTCACTCATGGTTGCCTAGTATGTCATCAATTTTTGTGAATGGTTCACGAGCACTGGAGAAGAAGGTGTGTTCTCTAATATCAAGGTGTAAAGGGAATTTGGTGTATGTTAATAATGTCTACCTTATTGATTATGTTATTTTGGTTTCTGTTCTGTTTACTTCTTTATTCACTTGATCTCTTTTATTAAGAACAATGTATAAAATTGTCTTGTTATAAATGTTTTTCTGAATATGTCTCCTTGAATTTTCTGTAGTTTTCCTTCATAAATGTGATTCCTGTGTTATTTGGTGCATAGATTTCATGAGTATTATATCTTCATTGTGAATTCTAACTTTTAGTATTAAAAAGAGCCTTTCTTTGTCATGTTCCATGCTTTAGGGATTGGATTTTACTTTATTCAACATAAAAATCACTACTTCTCTGATTTCATAGTAAACAATAAGAAATATTTTTGTCCATTTATTTAGTTTTTTAGCTTACCATTTAAAATTTTAGTTTGATTCATTTGTTTTTATTCTTTAATTTACAAAATTGTGCTAAAATACACATTAACAAAATATACTGTGGTACCATCTTTAACTGTACAGTTCCATGGTATTAAATACATTTATGTTGTACAACCATCACAACTACCCATCTCCAGAATTCTTTTTATCACCCCAAACTGAAACTTTATGCCCATTAAGTAATAACTTCCCTTTCTGCCATCCCTATAGCCCCTGGCAGCCACCATTCTATTAACACTTTCTGTCTCTATGAATTTACTATTCCAGGTGCCTCATATAAGTAGAATCATACAGTATTTATTCTTCTGTGACTGGCTTAAATGCCTTCAAGTCTTATCCCTGTTGTAGCATGTGGCAGAATTTCATTCCTTTTTAAGGCTGAGTAATTTGCAAACCATATCTGATAACAGATTAATATTCAAACTGTATAAAGAACTCCCAAAACTCAACAACAAAAAAACCGAACAACCTGGTTTAAACATGGTTGAAGGACTTGAATAGAGATTTCTCCCAAGAAGAGATACAAATGGCTAATAAGCACATGAGAAGATAACTCAACATCAAAAATCGCTAGGGAAATGCAAATCAAAACTACACGGAGATACCACCTCACACCCACTTGGATGGCTACTATAAAAAAATAGAAAGTACAAGTATTAGCAAGAATGTAGACAAATTGGAAGCCTTGTGCATTGTTAGTGGGACTGTAAAATGGTACAGAACTGTAGAAAACAGCATGACTGCAGAAGATAGTATGACTGTCCCTCAAAAATTAAAAATACACCTACTATAAGAACCAGCAATTCCACTTCTGCATATATGCCCAAAAGAATTGAAAGCAGGGTCTCAAAGAAACATTTGTACAGCCATGTTCACAGCAGCATTATTCACAATAGCTGAAATGTGAAAGCAACCAAAGTGTCCCTTGTCAGATGAATGGATAAACAAAATGCTGTCCTTCTATTTCTTTATTCCTAACCACTCAGTATCACTTGAAGTAAATAGCATATACTTGGGTCTTCCTCTCTAAGGAAAACTGAAAAAACATTAATGGGTGAGTTAACCCAATTTATGTTATTTATGTGACTGATATTGGCTACAACTCTGTCATAATATTAACAATTATCTATATTTTGTTGTATTTGCTGTTTCTTTGGGGGGCAAATATTCCTTGTTCTTTAAATTATGAAAAAAATTGGAGTATTTAAAAAAGTTTATATTTTTGTTCTAGTAATTAATTACCTTTGTACATATAACTTTTTAAATGTTCCCAATTCCCTCCTTTTTCCTTATTATAGCATTTACTATCTAGTTTGTCAGGGTTTTTTATTGACAGATAATAGTTGCACATATTTATAAGATACATTCAATATTTTGATACATGTATACAATGATCAAATCAGAGCAATTGGCATATCCATCACCGCAAACATTTGTCATTTCTTTGCACTGAGAGCATTCCAAATCTTCTAGCTATTTTGAAATACACAATAAAATATTTTCAACTATAGTCAACCTACTGTGCTATTGAACACTAGGGTTTATTTCTTCTATCTAACTGTATTTTTGTACACATTAACCAACCTCTTTCCATCCCACCCTTCCCCCTACACTTCTCAGCCTCTAGTAACCACCGTTCTACTCTCTGATCAATTTTTTAGCTCCCACATAAGTGAGAACATGTGGTATTTGCCTTTCTGTGCTTGGTTTATTTCACTTCACATAATGACCTCCAGTTCTATCCACATTCCTGCAAACGACAGGATTTCTTTCTTTTTTGTGGCTGGATAGTATTTTCCACATTTTCTTTATCTGTTCATCCTCTGATGGATGTGTGGGTTGATTCCTTATCTTGGCCATAGTGAATAGTGCTGCGATGACCACAGAAGCGCAGATATCTCTTTAATATACTTATTTCCTTTTTTCTTTTTGCTTGATATATACCCCAGCAGTAGGATTGCTGGGTCATATGGAAGTTCTATTTTTGACTTTTTGAGAAACCACCATACTGTTCGTTGTCCACAGGGACTGAACTAGTATGTAAGTGTTCATTTCCCTCTCTCTCAGTCCTCGCCAGCATTTGTTATTTTCTGTATTTTTGATAATAGCCATTTTAACTGGGGTGAAATGATATTGCATTATGGTTTTGGTTTGCATTTCCCTGATGATTAGTAATGTTAAATAATTTCTTATATCTGTTGGCCATTTGTATGTGTTTTGTGAATATTCAGAGTTTTGTCCTTTTTTAATTGGAGTATTTGGGTGTTTTTTTTCTCTCTCTCTCTCGATTTTTTTTTGTTGTTGTTTGTTTGTTTTTTGGTTTTTGTGGGGTTTTTTTGCTATAAGGTTGTTTGAGTTCTTTATATATTCTTATTATTAACCCCTTGACAGATGGGTAGTTTACAGATATTTTCTCCCTGTAGATTGTCTCTTCACTTTGTTGATTATTTCCTTATCTATGCAGAAGCTTTCTAGCCCAATATAATCCCATGTGTCTATTTTTTTCTTTTGTTGCCTGTGTGTTTAAGGTCTTACTCAAAAAATCTTCGCCCAGAGCAGTGGTCCTGAAGTGTTTCCCCAATGTTTTATTCTAATAGTTTCAGGTCTTACATTTAAGTCTTTAATCCATTTTGAGTTGCTTTTTGTGTATGGTGAGAGATAGTTGTCCAGTTTCATTCTTCTGCATGTGGATATCCAATTTTCCCAGCACTATTTATTGAAGAGATTGTCCTTTTCCAAATATATATCTTGGTATCTTTGTTAAAAATGAGTTGGCTGCAAATGCATATATTAATATTTATTTCTAGGCCCTCTATTCTGTTTCATTTATCTATGTGTTTGTTTTTATGCAAGAACCATGCTGTTTTGGTTACCACGGCTTTGTAGTATATTTTGACGTTGGGTAGTATGATGCTGCCAGCTTTGTTCTTTTTGCTCAGGATAGCTTTGGCTATTCTGGGTCTTCCATGTTCTGCACAAAATTGTGTATTATTTTTTCTATTTCTGTGAAGAATGTCATTGTTATTTTGATAGGGATTTCATTGGATCTATAGGTCACTTTGGCTAGTATGGACATTTTAACAGTATTGAATCTTTCAGTGTGTGAATATAGGTATCTTTTCATTTTTTATGTGTCCTAGTGAAATTCTTTCAATCAGTATTTTATAGTTTTCATTATAGAGATCTTTCACTTCCTTGGTTAAATTTGTTCCTAGGTATTAATATTTTATTTTTTGTAGCCATTATTAATAGGATTGCTTTTTAAATTTCTTTTTCAAATTGTTCATTGTTGGCATGTAGAAGTGCTACTGATTTTCATATGTTGCTTTTATATCCTGCAACTTTACTGAATTTATTTATCAGTTCTAACAGTTTTTGGTGAAATCTTTAGGTCTTTCTACATATAAGACTGTATCATCTGCAAACAAGGACAATTTGACTTCTTCTTTTCTAATTTTCATGCCCTTTATTTTTTTCTCTTATCTAATTGCTCTGGCCAGGACTTCTAGTACTACGGTAAATAAAAGTAGTGACGGTGGGCATCTTTGTCTTGTTCCAGATCTTAAGAGAAAGGCTTTCAATTTTTCCCCATCCAGTACAATGTTAGCCATGGGTTTGTCATATGTGGCTTTACTGTTTTGAAGTACGCTTCTTCTGTACCCAGTTTTTTGAGAGTTTTTGTCATGTAGGGATGTTGAATTTTATCAAATGTTTTTTCAACATCTATTAAAATGTTCATATGAATTTTGTTTTTGATTCTGTTAAAGTTATGTATCATGTTTATTGATTCACTTATATTGAACCATTCTTACATCCCTGGGATGAATCCTGTTTGATCATGGTGAATGATATTTTTAATGTGTTGTTGAACTCTGATTGCTAATATTTTGTTGAAGATTTTTGCTTCTATATTTATCAGAGATGTTGGCCTGAAGGGTTTTTGTTGTTGTTGTGCCTTTGTCTCATTTTGGTTTCAGGGTAATGCTGGCCTCATAGAATGAGTTTGGAAGTATTTCCTCCCATTCATTTTTTTGGAATAATTTGAGTAGAATTGGTATCAGTTCTTCTTTAAGTTCTTGCTATTAATATAATTCCACAATGAATCCATCATGTCCTGGACTTTTCTTTGAGGGGATACTTTATTACTGCTTTGATCTTGTTACTCATTGTTGGTCTGTTCTGGTTCTCTGTTTCTTCATGGTTCAATTTTGGTGGGTAGTATGCATTCAGGAATTTATCTGTTTTTTTCTAGGCTTTGCCATTTGTTAACATATAGTCGTTCACAGTAGTCTCTAGTGATCCTTTGTATTTGAGTCTTCTCTCTTTTTTTCTCAGTTAACCTAGTTAAAAGTTTACTGTTTTTGAAGTTTTTATTCTATTTTATAATAAAACACCATGATTTTACTTTTTAAAAAACCAACTTTTTGTTTCATTGATCTTTTGTATTTTGTATTTTTTTAGTTTTAATATCATGGTGTTTTAATATCATTTATTTCTGCTCTGAGAATGATCCATGATCTAGGGAGAAGAATGTGTATTCTACAGCTATTGGATACAACTTTCTATAAATAACTATTAATTCCATTTGATCTATAGGGTGGGTTAAGTCCGATGTTTCATTGTTGATTTTGTCTGGATGATCTGTCCAAGGCTGAAAGCTCTGCAACTATTATTGTATTGGGGTCTATATCTCACTTTAGCTCTGATAATATTTGCTTTCTATATCTGGGTGTTCCAGTGGTGGGTGGATATGTATTTAGAATTGTTATATCCTCTTCATAAATTGATCCATTTATCATTATATAATGACCTTATTTGTCTCTTTCTATAGTTTTTGTCTTGAAATCTATTTTATCTAATAGAAGTATGGCTACTTCTGCTCTTTTTTTGTTTCCATATTGGCATGGAATATCTTTTTCCATCCCTTTATTTTCAGTCTGTTTGTATCTTTATAGGTGAAGTATGTTTCTTGCAGACAACACATGGTTCGGTCTTGTGTTTTTGTTTTTTTTCCACCCATTCAGCCACTCTGTGTCTTTTGCTTGGAGAGTTTAGTTCATTCACATTCAATGTTGTTATTGATAGGTAAGGACTTACTAGAGCCATATTGTTATTTGATTTCTGGTTGTATTGTGGTCCTCTCTTTCTTTCTTCCTGTGTTCCTTTGTTAAAAGTGATTTTCTCTGATAGTTTGTTTTAATGTCTTGATTTTTATTTTTTGTGTATCTGTTGTAGGTTTTTGATTTGAGATTACCATGAGGCTTGCAGAAAACATTTTTGACCAATGATTTTAAACATACAACAGCTCTTCTTACAAACAAATAAATAAGCAAAGAGAAATCTAACAGAAATTCTACACTTTAACTCCATCTCCCCCCTCACTTTTTAACATTTTGTTTTTTTCATCCATATCTTTTTATACTATCTATCTCTCAAAATGTTATTGTAGTTATCTTTTAATATTCCGACTTAAGATATAAGTAGTTTATGCACTGCAATTACAGCAAGAGAGTATTGTGTATTTGAGTCCTTACTGGTACTACTTAGTTGTATACCTTAAAGACAATGTCTTGTCACTCATTAATGTCCTCTTCTTTAAGATTGAAGAACTCCTTTTAGCATTTCTTGTAGGACAGGTCTGGTGTTGATGAAATCCTCCACTTTTGTTTGTCTAAGAAATTCTTTATTTCTCCTCATGCTCGAAGGATATTTTTGTAGGATGTAATATTTAAGGGTTAAGGTTTTTTTTGTTCAGTACTTTGAATGTGTTATGCCACTCTCTCCTGGCCCATAAGGTTTCCATCAAGAAGTCTGCTGCCAAATGTTTTAGAACTCCTTTATTTGTTATTTGTTTCTTTTCTTTTGCTTTCCTTAGGACATTTTCTTTATCCATGACCTTTTGGAACTTAGTTATTAAATGCCTTGAGGTATTTGTTGGGTTATATCTGCTTGGTGTTCTATGAACTTTTGTATCTTTCTCTAGTTTGGAAAGTTCTCTGTTATTATTTCTTTAAATAAACTTTTTACCCTAATCTCTGTCTTTTTATATCCTCTTCAAGACCAAAAATGCTTACATTTGCCCTTTGAGGCTATTTCCTTGGTTGTGTAGGCATGCTTCATTCTTATTTATTATATTTTCTTTTTTCTATTCTTTTTATTTTCAAATAGCCTGTCTTCGAGCTCATTAATTCTTTATTCTGCTTGGTCAATTCTCATGCTGAGAGACTCTGATGCATTTCTAAGTTTGTTGATTGAATTCTTAAGCTCCAGAATTTCTGCTTGATTTTTTTCATTAGTATTTCAATCTCTTTGTTAAATTAATTTCTCTGTCAGGCTTCTGAATTCCTTCTCTGTGTTGTCTTGAAGCTCATTGTGCTTCTTCAGGACAGCTATTTTGAATTCTTTGTCTGAAATGTCACCTATCTCCATCACTCCAGGATTGGTCACTGGCACCTTATTTCATGCATTTGGTGATGTCATGTTTTCCTGGATGTTCTTGATGCTTGTGGATGTTCATGGATGTCTAGGCATTGAAGAGTTAGGTATTTATTTTAATCTTCACAGTCTGGGCTTGTTTGAACCCATCCTTCTTGAGATGGCTTTTCAGATATTCAAATGGAATTCAGTATTGTGTTCTAAGTCTTTGGTCACTACAGCCATATCAGCACTGGATGGTGCCTCAAGCCCACCATGACTCTTGCAGACTCCTGGTGGTACTGCTGTGGTGAGCTTGGGTAAGATACAAGAGAATTCCCTAGATTACCAGGTAAAGTCTCTCACTCTCTTCCCTCGTTCTCTGTGCTGGGCTGCTAGAGTTGGGGAGGAGTGACGTGGCCACTGCCTCATGGCCAATGGTGCCAGGTCACACCTGAACCCAGCCCAGTCTCACCAGCTCATGCTAATTGTTTCCTGGCTGCCTCTGATATTTATTCAAAGCCCAAGGGCTCTTTCGTGAGCATGTGGTGAATCCTGCCAGGACTGGGTGCTTCACTTCAGGGCAGCAGGTTTTCCTCTGCCCATGATGGGTCCAGAAATATCTTTTAGGAACTAATTCCTGGACCCAGGGGCCTCAGCTTGGTACTACTAATGTGACTGAGCTGGTGCCCAAGTTGCAAAGCAAAGTCCTCTGAGCTCTTCCCTTCCCTTTCGCCATGTGGAAAAAGACTCACCCTGAGCTGCACTGCCTGGAGTTGGTAGGCAGGGAGTGACACAGACACGGGCTTGGCCATAGCTGCTGGTGTCTCCTTGGGTCACGTGCACCCCAAGACCTCTGGCTCTGAGCCACCACAGCCACAATTGCCCAAGGACTAGAGTCCTTGTGCCCCCATGCCTTATGAATTTAGTCCAGGGCCCAGGCAACTAACTGTTCTCCAGCCAGTGGTGGGGTGAGCTGCAACTTGGGTTTCAGGGTGGAGGATTTCCCTCTGGCCAGGCTGACCTAAATGCTCCCTCTGTGGGAAACAGCAGAGTTCTGCCCTGTGCTCTGTTCCCCAGCCAGGGTGGCCCTGGTTTTCAGTGAAAAGTTCCATAATTACTGCACTCTCCCTCCCCGGGGCTCACTGATTCTCTTTGCACTCAGCACTGGTGTAACTTTGCTGAGGGATAGGGAAGGAGTGGTGTAGGCAATACAACATTGTCCTTTCTGCCCTCTTCAGTGCCTCTTTCTTTGATATAATGTTAAAAGCAGGTAGTATGATCACTCACCTGATTTTTGGTTCTTCTGAAGGTGCTTACTTGAGTGAATAGTTGTTGAATTTGAGGTTTATGCAGAGGGATGGTCACTGGGGGGTTCTATTCAGCCACTTCACTCTGCCCTTCTCCTGTTGTGTTTTTATTTTCATTCAGTTCAAAATACTTTATAATTCACCCTTTAAATTTATTCTTTAACCCATGGGTTGTTTATAAGTGTGCTATTTAGTTTTCAAATATTTGGAGATTTTCCAGATACCATTAGTTTGTTGATTTATAATTTAATTCCATTTTGGTCAGAGACTATATGTTATATGACTTCAATCTTTTCAAGTGCATTTTTATCTGTCTGTTTGTTTTTTAATAAACTTTTAACTCATATTTAAGTTGCAGGGATAATACTGAGAGGTCCCATATACCCTTCACCCAGTTCTTTTTAATGTTAACATCTTATGGTACATTTGTAAAAAACAAGAAATGCAGTACATTACTATTAACTAAACTCCCAACAGTATTTGGGTTTCACAAGTTTTCTAAGGATGTCTCTCTTCTGTTCCAGGATCCAATTCAGGGTATCATGTTGTATCTAATTGTCATGTCTCCATAGGCTCCTCTTGAATGTAAAAATTTCTCAGACTCCTTGTTTTCGATGACTTTGACAGCTTTTTTTTTAATGTCAGAATATTATGGGGGTACAAACATTTTGGTTACATATAATACCTTTGCCTTCCCAAGCCAGAGCTACAAGTGTGCCCTTCCCACATACAGGGTGTTCCACAACCATTAGTTGTGAGTTTACCCACACCCACCATCCCCTTCTACCTGACTGGCATCCAATTAATATTACTTCCATGTGAGCACCCTAGTTTTGATCAGTTAGTACCAATGTGATGGTGAGTACATGTGGTGCTTGTTTTTCCATTCTTGTGATAATTCACTTTGAAGGATGGGCTCAAGCTCTATCCAGGATAATATAAGAGGTGCTAGTTCACCATTATTTTTTGTAGTTGAGTAGTATTCCATGGTATACATATACCACATAGTATTAGTCCACTCATGTATTGATGAACACTTGGATTGTTTCCATATCTTTGCAATTGTGAATTATGCTGCCATAAATATTCAAGTGAAGATGTCTTTATTATAGAATGTCTTTTTTCCTTTGGGTAGATATGAGATTGCTAGATCAAATGCTATTTTTATTTTTAGTTCTATGAGATATCTCCAAATTATTTTCCACAGGGGTTGTACTAATTTCCGGTACCACCAGCAGTGTATAAATTTTCCTATCTCTGCACATCCATACCAGCATTTGTTGTTTTGGGACTTTTTGATAAATGCCATTCTCACTGGAATTAGGTGATATCTCATTGTGGTTTTGATTTCCATTTCCCTAATGATTAGAGATGTTGAGTACTTTTTGATATGTTTGCTGGACATTATCCTAGCTTCTTTTGAAAAGTTTTTGTTCATGTCCTTTGCCCACTTTTTGATGGGGTTGTTTGATTTTTTCTTGTTAATTTTCTTAAGTTCTATAAAGATTTTTGTTATCAGCCCTTTATCGGATGAGTATCATGCAGATATTTTCTCCCATTCTATAGGTTGTATATTCGTTCTAATGACAGTTTCCTTGTCTATGCAGAAGCTTTTTAATTTGATCAGATCCCACTTATTTTTGTTCCTTCTGTGATTGTTTTGGGGGTTTTCTTAATAAATTATTTGCCTAGGAAGATGTCCATAAGAGTTTTCTCAATATTTTCTTCTAGATTTCTTAAGGTTTCATGCCCTAAGTTTAAGTCTGTTATCCATCATGAGTTGATTTTTGTGAGAGGTGAGAGCTTCAGATCCAGTTTCAATCTTCTGCATGTGGTTATCCAATTTTCCCAGCACCATTTAGAGATTCTTTTCTTCAATGTATATTTTTGTCTGCCTTGTCAAAGATTAAATGACAACATGAGGATGGTTTTCATGAGGATGGTTTTGGAACAGGACTGGGTTCTCAGTCCTGTTCCAAAAATCTATCTCTTCTGTGTGTGTGTGTGTGCGCCTATACCATGCTGTTTTGGTTACAATAGCCTTGGTGAAGCTTGAATTCTGCTAGACTGATGCCTCCTAATTTGTTCTTTTTGCTTAAGATTGCTTTGGCTATAAAAGGTCTTCTCTGGTTCCATATGAAGCATAGAATTATTTTCCCTAGATCTGTAAAGAATGATGATAGTATTTTGATAGGAATTGCATTAATTCTGTAGATCACTTTAGGTAATATGGACATTTTAACATTATTGATTCTGCCAATCTATGGGCTTGGTAGAGTTTTCCATCTGTTTATCTCTTCTACAATTTCTTTCCCAGTGTTTTGCAGTTCATCCTGCATAGGACGCTCACCTCCTTCATTAAATATATTCCTAAATATTTAATTTTCTTTGCTGCTATTGTGAAAATTGTTGCATCTTTGATTTGATTTTCGGCTTGACTATTATTGGCATATATGAATGCCACTGATTTGTGTGCCTTGATTTTGTATCCTGAGACTTTACTGAATTCATTTATCAATTCCAGGAGTCTCTTGGTTGAATCCTTGAGATTTTCTAGATATAATAGCATATCATCAGCAAAGAATGAGAGTTTGACCTCTTCTGCTCCCATTTGGACACTCTTAATTCCCCTCTTGTCTGACTGATAAGGAAAGGATTTCCAGCACTATGTTGAATAGAAGTCGAGATAGTGGGCAACCTTGTCTAGTTCCAGTTCTAAGTGGGAATGTTTTTTTTTTTTAATTTTCCCTGTTCAGTATGGTATTGGCTGTGGGTTTATCGTATATGGCTTTAATAATATTAAGGTATGTCCACTCTAAGCCTATTTTGTAAGAATTTTTATAAAAGTGTACTGTGGCTGGGCGCAGTGGCTCACGCCTGTAATCCTAGCACTCCGGGAGGCCAAGGCAGGCGGACCACTCAAGGTCAGGAGTTCGAAACCAGCCTGAACAAGAGTGAGACCCTGTCTCTACTATAAATAGAAAGAAATTAATTGGCCAAATAGACATATATTAGCAGGGCATGGTGGTGCATGCCTGTAGACCCAGCTACTTAGGAGGCTGAGGCAGAAGGATTGCTTGAGCCCAGGATTTTGAGGTTGCTGTGAGCTAGGCTGATACCATGGCACTCTAGCCCGGGCAACAGAGTGAGACTTTGTCTCAAAAATTAAAAAAAAGTGTTCTGGATTTTGTCAAATACTTTTTCTACATCTACTGAGAGAATCATAAGGTCTTTATTCTTGCTTTTATTTATGTGGTGAATTGCATTTATAGATTTGCATATGCTGAACTATCCTTGCATCTCTGGGATAAAGCCCACCTGGTCATGATGAATTATTTTTTTGATGTGTTGTTGAATATGGTTTGCTAAGATTTTGTTGAGGACTTTCGCATCTATGTTCTTTAGGGATATTTGTCTATAGTTTTCTTTTTTTGTTGTGTCCTTTCCTGGCTTTGGTATTAAGGTGATATTGGCTTCATAGAATGAGTTGGGGAGGGTACCATTCTTCTCAATGTTGTTTAATAATTTCTGCAATATAGGTTTGAGTTCTTTGTAAGTTTAGTAAAATTCAGTTATGAACCCATCTGGCCCAGGGCTTTTTTTGTTAGAAGATTTTTTTTTTTTTTTTTTTTTTGAGACAGAGTCTCACTTTATTGCCCAGGCTAGAGTGAGTGCCATGGCGTCAGCCTAGCTCACAGCAACCTCAAACTCCTGGGCTCAAGCAATCCTGCTGCCTCAGCCTCCCAAGTAGCTGGGACTACAGGCATGTGCCACCATGCCCGGCTAATTTTTTTTTTTCTATGTATATTAGTTGGCCAATTAATTTCTTTCTATTTATAGTAGAGATGGGGTCTCGCTCTTGCTCAGGCTGGTCTCGAACTCCTGAGCTCAAACGATCCGCCCACCTCGGCCTCCCAGAGAGCTAGGATTACAGGCTTGAGCCACCGTGCCCGGCCTGTTAGAAGATTTTTAATTGCTGCTTCAAATCTGTGCTTGATATTTGTCTGTTCAGGAATTCTATTTCTTCCTAGTTGAGCCTAGGGGAGTTGTGTGTTTCTAAGATTTTGTCCATTTCCTCCACATTTTGTAGTGTTTGGGCATATATATTTTTATAGTATTCAAAGATAATGTTTTGTATTTCCATGTTGTCTGTAGTGACCCCCCTTTTTTCATTTCTAATTGAGCTTATGAGAGTCCTTTCCTTTCTAGTACTTGTTAATCTAGCAAGAGGGCTGTCAATTTTGTTTATCTTTTTGAAAAACCAACTTTTAGTTTTATTAATCTTCTGTATAGTTCTTTTGTTCCTGATTTCATTTAGTTCTGCTCTGATATTAATTATTTGTTTTTCTTCTACTAGGTTTAGGATAGATTTGCCTTTTTTTTCAAGTTCCTTGAGATAGTTTATTAGTTTGTTGATTTGTGAGCTTTCTGTCTTTTGAATGTGAGCATTTAATGCTATTAGTTTTCCTCTCAGGAGTGCTTTTGCTGTATTCCACAGATTTGAAAACTTCTGTCCCCATTATCATTTAGTTTGAAGATGCTTTTGATTTCTGTCAGGATCTCCTCATTGACCCAATAGTCATTCAGTAATAGATTATTTAATTTCCATGGCTTTGTGAAGTGTCAAGTGTTTCTGTTGGAATTGATCTCTAATTTTATTCCCTTGTGGTCAGAGAAGATACATCTTATAATTTCTGGGTTTTTTTTAATTTGTTGAGATGTGATTTGTGGCCTACCATGTGATCAATTTTAGAGAAAGTTCCATGAGCTGATGAGAAGAATGTATATTCAGTTTTATTTGGGTGGAATGTTCTATAGATGTCTGTTAGACCCATTTGTTCTAGAGCTCTTTTTAAGTCCACTGTTTCTTTGCTATTTTCTGCTTAGAGGATCTGTCTAGTTCATTCAGTGAGGTGTTGAAATCCCAGCTACTATAGCATTACTGTTTATCATGCTATTTAGATCAAACAGGACTTGCTTTATGTGTCTTGGCACTCCTGTGTTGGATGAATAAATATTAAGAATTGTTAAGTCTTCTTGCTGAATTTTCCCTCCACCACTAGATAGTGACCATCTTTGTCTTTCTTTACTTTTGCTGTTTTAAATTTTATGTTATCTGATATAAGAATAGCTACCCCAGATCTCTTTTTGTTTCCATTTTCTTGGAAATTTGTTTTCCAACCCTTCGCATTGAGTCTGAAAGTGTCTTTGTGCTTCGGGTGCATTTCCTGGAGACAGTGGATACTTGGCTTGTGTTTTTTTTATCCATTCAGCCAGTCTATGTCTCTTCAATGGACAATTTAAGCCATTCACATTTATTGAGAGAGTTGATATTTGGGTTAGATTTCTGTTCATACTGTTAGATAAATTCTTATTCTTTTATTTTACCTCTTGGGCTATTGTGGAAAATAGCATTCTGGACTTTCACTCTTGAGTGATTTTACATTGGTGGGTGTCTATTGTGCCATTTGGTGTATAACGTAGATCTGAATTCTTCCTGCAGGGCAGGTCTGGTTTTCACAAATTCCATCAGTGATTACTTGTCTGGGAAAGTCTTTATTTCTCTCTCATATATGAAGCTTAATTTTGCCAGATAAATAATTCTAGCTTGGCCATTATTCTATTTTAGAAGATTGAGGATGGGTCCCCCGTTCCTTCTGGTGTGTAAGGTTTCAGTTGAGAAGTCTAACGTTAGTCTGATAGGTTTTCCTTTGTAGGCTACCTGCTGTTTTCATCTTACTCCGTGAAGAATTTCCTCTTTCATGTTTACTTTGGCCAGCCTAATAGGTATATGACATGGTGATTGCCTTTTCACATTGATTCTGTCCAGAGTTCTATGTGCTTCTTGCACCTGGGTATCTAGATTTCTGGCCAGACCAGGCAAGTTTTCCTCCAGTATTCCCAGAAATGGATTTTCTAGCCCTTGTGTATTTTCTTCTTCTTTCTCCAGGATGCCTATAATTCTTATGTTTGGTTTCTTTACATAAATCCACATTTCTTGTATGTTTTGTTCATGTCTCTTGCTTCTGTGTTCTTTTTCTTCATCTGATTTGTTTAGCACATAGGCTTTATCTTCAAGCTCTGAGATTCTTTTCTCTGTGTGGCATATTCTTAAGGCATTCCACTGTGTTTTATAGTTCCATGAATGCCTCTTTCATTTCCAGTATTTCTGTTTGGTTCTTTTATATTATTTCAATATCTTTACAGAACTTTTCATTCATTTCCTGCATTGTTCTTGTGGCTTCTTTGTGTTAGGTTTCTATTTTCTCTTCAATTTCATTGAGTCTTCTTATAATCCATATACAGAATTCTTCCTCTGTCATTTTAATTATTTCATTTAAGTTGGTATCCATTGTTGAGGATCTAATGATTTATTTTGGGGGTGTTTTCTCTCTGATATTCCATGTTTCCTTCATTCTTTCATTGATTCTTTCTCATAAGGTTTCTTGGTCAAGAAGTAGGAGTGCTAGTATTGGGTTTATGGCCCTATCTCCAAGTCTCCAAGGGTCATTCCTTGATAGTGTTGGAGAGAGGTGTGCTGGTCCTGTATTACCTTAGGGGCATTTTAGCAAGTTTGGATAGCTCTGACCTATTGTCTTCACCTCTTGACAATGGAGACTAGTGAATTTGGCCCCCCATCTTAAGCTCCAAGCTAGTAGATCTCACTTGTGGGTATTACTCCACTGCCCTCTAATAGCTTGAGTTGGAAGACATTGTGTTAAATTATGGGATTATACTCTCTGTCATTGATTTTAGTTTGCATAGAAGAGCCAGTTATTGAGGTAATCTGATGTCTTTCTGGTAGGCTCTTATCCCCCAGATGGGTACACGAATGACCCATTGGGAGGGACCTTGCCACTCCCAAGGGTTGTTTGGATCCTTTTTCCCTTTAAAGTGGGGTTTAGGGCAAGATGGATGGCAGCTGGTGTTTGCAAGCCTGGGTGTGTGCGCTTCTGTGGTTGTTTGATCTGCCACTAGGGGGAGCTGCTAATATGTTGTTCAGGGCTCTTTCACCACTCTTGGAGGAATGCCCCTGATGAGAGGTGTCAATTGGTGCAATTGCTGAGGTCTCTGGCCAGATTTTCCCTTCCCTGTCCACAAACCTCAATGCTGGTGGCCGCCTAGACCCAGAGAGCAAGCCCTGGAGTTATGTTCTTATTAGATGACCTAAGCCATCTGACGAGCAGAATCAACAAGCTGCCAACTGTTTTTCAGCACCAAAGTCCCACAGATTCATGCCAGTCAAACAGAGAAAGTGGCTTTTCTTTCTTCTCTCCATCTCCAAGAGTTGAGCCTGCTGCACCTGGCATTAAAGTCACCAGGCTGGGGGAGGGATGTTGCCTGAAACTACCATGTGCTAGTGTCGCCATGTGTAGTGTCTCCAGGCTGGGGACTCCAAAGATGGCAGCCACCCACCCATGGAGAGCTAGCACTGGGGGCAACCACTCAGAAGTTGGTAGAAGCCAACCCAGCAGGCTGAGTCAACAGGCCACCAGCTGTCACCTCTGTATCAGAGTCCTGCAATCTCACGTCTGCCTAGCAGAAGGTCCTGCTCTTTCTGTCCCACCCTGTGTTGGCTGAATCACAAGTGGTTTCCAGGGACAGAGGCCCCTTTTTGGTGTTCAATTCTTGTGCTCTGGTCCTGCTGACCACCAGAGGTGAGGTGCCTGTCTACAAATTCCCTTGCGCAGTGATGGTCACAGGAAGTAACCACTCAGACCAGTCCATCCCTGCCCAGTGCAGTCCCAGCACAGAGCAGCAGAGAGTTCAAAATATTTTCTGCAATTGTGTCCTTCACAGAGCCTATCATCCTGTGCCACAACTTTGTACTGCCTTCAGTCTTGTCCCATGCTGAGTGGGTGTGGAGGTCTGTGGGGCAGCCAGGTGTCCTCCTATGGGTCAGATCGCACTGCGCTAGCTGCTCAGGTGGACACGGCCCTTCCACAGTCTATTCCCTGTTGAATTTCTTGCACTTTCCAGTCTTTGCAAACATATCTCCCTTTTATCTTTTTTTCCTGCACCGTGTGTCCCACACTGTTTCTCTGCAGATTCACAACGATATTCTTGGAGGAGTGATCACTTACGTGTAGCTGTCTGAGTTCTTCACCTCCTTTTCTGGGAGCAGTGAGCCAGAAGGCCACCATTAGTCCACCATTTTTTCCTAGATCTTCTTAAATGCATTTTAAAACTTTAAATATGGCTCAGAACATAGTATACTTTTGTTGAGTCAGAGTCTGAAATGTTGGTTCTTGGTGCACTTATGGCTGAAGATTTACCAGACACAGCAAAGTAAAGCAAGCATGAAAATGAGGTTTATTGAGGAAAGAAAGATAGGATTATAGAGCAAGAGCAAGATATAGGTTTACAGAGCAGGATACATACTCCACAGATGATGACCAGGCCCACTGTTGTAACAAAAGAGAACAAGCTTGGTCATGGTCTGGGTCTTGTTTTATAGCGTCCAGATAGTGACCTTACTATGGCTCAGACATCACCATGGAACCACTTGATGGACAGTTGTAAGTTATATGACCTGAGCCTTATTGCGTATGTGGATCTCCAATAAGCCTCTCTGAAAGCCCATTTGGGGGGGAGGTAAACTGCAATAGCACCCACTTTCTCTCTAGGAGACCCAGAATCCCTTGCTATCTACCTAATATTTTAACATATATTCCATGTGCACTTGAACAGTATGTGAATCATACTGTTGGTGGGTGGACTGTTCTATAAATGTCAATTAAATCAAGCAGGTTTCTAGCTTTGTTCAAGTCTTCTATATCTTGTTCAATTTCTAATTCAAGTTATGATTGAGATAGCAGTGTTGAAATCTCAAATGTAATTGTGAACTTTTCCTTTGCTCCTTTTAGTTTTAGCAATGTTTGCTTTATGCACTTTGAAGTAAAATATTATGTGCATAGGCATAAAGAGTTATGTCTTCCTCATAAATTATATCTGTATCATTAAGAAATGACTATTTTTATTCCTAGTAATATTCTTTGCTCCTCAATATACTTTGTCTGAAATTTAAGTAGCCACTTTAGCTTTCTTTTGATTACTGTTAGCATCTTTTTCCAACATTTTACTTTTAACCTACTTGTGTCTTTATATTTAAAGTGGGTTTCTTATAGGCAGCATACATATGGGCCTTGGTTTTTTATCTAACCTGACAATCTGTGCTTCTTGAACATGTGGTATATAGTTTTATAAAAATTTTTAATGTTGTTGCCTTCTAATTCTACCATTGCATCATTTTAGTCAATTTTTATAGATTTATTTTTCTTCTCATTATAGATGATATCCTATTACTTATTTGTATGCCTGGTAATTTTTGTTTGAATGCCACTCATTGTGAATCTTACTTTGTTGTAAGTTGGATATTTTTATATTTTTTAAAAATATTATTCTTCCTGTTCTTTTACCCAAAGTTACTTTGAAGCAGTTTGATAATTTTGAGGCTTGCTTTTAAGTATTATTAGATGGAAATAAGCAGCATTTATGCTAAGTCTACTATTCCCCACTACTGAGGCAATAATTCGGAGTACACTATCTAACATACTGTTATTATGAGGGTTTTTTGATGCATATTTACCGGTGGCAATACCATTTATTTCTTGCCTGTGTGAGCTCTGGACATTGTTTTGCCTCTCCATTTAGGTTGTTATTTCCATCCTTGGGTTTTCTTATAGCTATAGTTTTCTTATAGCTATTCACTGACCAGTGTTCAGCTTAAGATTCAAGGCATCCCTTTGCAGATCTCTGGATCCGTCTCAATCTCTCTCTCTTTCTCCTTCTCCCTCTCTCCCTCCCTCCTTTGGACTTTAGCTGCGTGGGCCTTTCCAAACTCCCAACACCATCTACCCAACATATTGAGACCCCTGGGCTCTGATGACCTGGAAACTCTCTCTAGGAAGTACCTGGAGCAATCATGGGGTTTTGCTCAATTGTTTTCCATATCGCAGAGATCCTTGGCCTTTGCTTCCTGTTGTGTGATGTGTGGGAAATCATTGTTTCATATATTCTTTTCTTGTTTTTAAATTAAATTGGGAGGATAAATCTGGGTCCATGCTACTCTATCCTTTCCAGACATAAAAGTTCAAATACTAGACTTTTATCCATGTGGTTTCACTGAGAACCCTGGAGCTCTGGAGCTCAACCCTGGGAGAAGGAGCAAGGCCAGAGGTGAGGGGCCCCACGTTCCTTCCCAGCTCAGTCATGCACCACCTCTGTGGCTGCAGGCAGGCTGCTTTGCCTCATGGGGGCCTCATCTGTAAGTGGAGACTAAAAATCACCCACAGGCCTCATAGGTGTGTTGATGGTCACATGAAACCACACACACACACAGGGACCACATAAGTGTGACCATGATGTGGGCTCCCTGGAGTTCACAGGCTAGAGATTATACTCCACAAATAAGCAAAATGAAGACAAAAATCTTCACAATTTTATAATTTTTATAATTATTAGAATTGATGAATATGTTCCCACAAATCAGTTAACCTGAATTATCTGCCGTAATTTTCTAAGCAATTTTCTCTTAAAAATATTAAGTAGGTGTGGTTTTAAATATTCACTGCAAGTTTGAAATTGGCAAAGATCTCCATGGTACAGATTACCCAGGAAGAGACAATGACTGTGGCCACAGGAGGAAACTGCTAATGAGGGTCTCAACTATTGGAAACAGCCTTATTTTTCATTGAAAGTCTTCTCTAAAGTTTAAAAATAGTACCATGGGCTTGTACTGCTTATTAAAAATATAAATTGAAAACATTAATAATTTAGATCAATATTTTCAAAGTCTTAGGCAGTGAAGGATAATGGTCTGCAAACATCTCTTTCCTGTTGTCAGAATGCCCAACTTCCCATGTGACCTGTGGCTGCCAAGTGTCTGAAAAATCCCGCGCTCCACAACACCATTCCTGATGTATTGGCTGCGCCTAAACTTCAGTTTAAGACTTTGGGATCTGTTAAAATCCAAGTACCCTATAGGAGTAAATTTATGTAAATTTACATTTAATTTTATGCCAAACATTAATTTCCTATTAACATTAATGTTGACAAAAGATTCATTCACTCAATAATATCTACTGAGCACCTGCTGGGTACTACATAGACAAATGAGGGTCCTTGTTTTCCAAGAAGTCAAAGACTGTTGGAGTCAAACCAGTGAAATAGTTACTATTCATGTGTTCAATAAATACACTAAACTTTAGAGTATTTTTAAGTTTTCCAAGTTGTACAGAGCTTGGGGAAAACTAAAGAGAGGTGGGTCTTCTCGACATGCTCTGAGAGTAGAAAGAGCAAAGAAAGGAGGGCGCTCCCTGCAGGGTGCGGTGACAATGGCACCCACTTCCCCGAGAGCAGGGCAGGAGCCTCCCAGGCCAGCTGCTCAGACATGAGCCCCCACTCTGCAATGAGCAGTGGCCAGGGCCTGGCCTGGGGGAGAAAATGTGTGTCCAGGTCCCAGGGCAGCAGCTCCAGCAACCAGGAGTATCTGACTCACGGTGGGAACCAGGGGTCCCCACTGTACACAGTGGACAAAACAGTGCCACTCGAGGGTCTCCCAAGAGTCTGCAGAGAAGCCACAGAGCAAGGGTGCAGATGCAAGACTCCAGCCACGCTTGCTCAGCCAGGGAAGGCACAGCGCCCCCATGCTGGGCCCTGAGACCAGAGGCTGTTTGTCTCAGGGGCAGTGGTTCTCTGAAGTTGAAAGGAAAAGAAGTTTGGGGTCGTGCCTTAGCTTGGCCATTACACTTACTATTTTCTCACAGGAGGGAAGAATTCAGGAGCTGATCAATATAAAAGACTATCAGTTCTGGACAAAATCCTTCAAAATATGAGAAGATCTACAGGTAAATTGAACTAATAGATAAGCATCTCCTTGTTCTGTGATTTCCCCAGGGGGTGAGGAGGAGTAAACACTCGGGACAGGTGCGACTCGGAACTGCCGCAGGAGGTGCAGGCTGAGCTCGCCCCCCGCAGGCCGCAGACGTCCCTGTCACAGCCATGTCACCGAGCCCGGTAGTCAGGGCTCTGCGGGCCACTACACACCCAGGGAGGCCCCGCACCGCAGACAGGAGGCCCCACCGGGCTGAGTCTCCTCCACACCCTCGCGTGTGGCGGGGACCTGCCCTGTCCTTCCCACACCCTTCCACATGCTCCGCTACTTCCTCACCGCGACACACTTGGCCCACCAGACCCTGTGGCTTCTGCCCAACCCTGGGGATTCCCAGAACACCTCCAAACCTGTCTTCCATGGCAGGCACCTCCTGTCCTCTCTGAGGGGGACGTGCACAGTCACCTGATGGTGCTGCCCGGCCAGGCCCAGACCCTCACCCCCAGCACTCTGCACACCGCACGCCCGTGTGCACACCACACGTTTGTCAGCACAGCCTAACACTCAGCACTTTGAAGATACCCACCATTAATTTCGCGCTGAGGCCAGTAAGGTCTTGCCCAGCTATGGCCAAGATGGGAAGTTGGCCACGCAGTTGGCTATTTGTAGACCTGAGCACAGGACCGGACGTGATTTTCAAGCACCTACCATGAGCCAGGCACTGTTCCAGGTTCTCAGGTCTGTGTCCGTAGAGGCAGGAAGCTCTGCCCAGAAGCTACACGGCAGTGGGTGGTTGGGTGCCCCACAGTTCTAGCCTGTACGATGTTGCCACCAGCCCCCAGTGATCACAGTGTGGCTGCTGTTTAAAAGGCTGACTCAAAGAGTCCCGTGACTGTGACCGCAGACCTCCCTGCTACACAGTTGTCATCAGGCACAGACCAGGAGCTGCTCTGCAGGGAACCCCCAGACCCTCACCCTCAGGTTTTTGTGGGGCCTCGTGGCAGCCCCTCCTCCTCCTCAGCAGGGACGGGTCCAACACGAGCAGTGCAGAAGGAGCAGTTCCTGGTGGTTCAACCTGCTGCACCTTCATCAGACTGTGCCGTCATCCAGGCCGATTCCTGCTGCTTTAGATGCAGATTTCACACGGGGCACTGTTACAGTCCCAGTTCCCTGGGCCTGGCCGTTCTGCAATGAGAACGGCAAAGTCTCCTACGACTCAAACCTCGAGAGACGTGGCCTCTGCGCTTGATGAGGCTCCTGTGATCAACCTGGCACCTCGGGGCTCCTTGAGGGACAGTGGGGACTTGCAGGGCGTGAGCCCCTGGTAGTGCAGTGCGGGGACATCACAGGGATGGGCCCCCAGTGGGCTAAAGGGAGGAGGGAGGACCAGCCGCATCCACCGCACCCCAAGTCCACTGGTGGGTTCTGGGGGAGCCTGACTCAGCCAGTGCCCCCACTCTGTCCTCTGCTCAGGACCATCCTCGTGGACCCCACTCTGCAGGCCCCCATCTCTGGCGTGGCCTGTGTCCCTGCACAGGTATCCCCAGATCCTGTGAGTCTCAGCCTGGCCTCTCTGGTCTCTCGCATCTTGGCCTCCCCGAGTGTCACCGGGGTGACTCCAGCACCCCAGACTCAGGCTGCCTGGCTGGACTGGCCCGTCCACCTCCCCTCTGCTCCCGCCCTCCAGTCTGCCGGCATCTTCCTGGGGCATTGGAGCCCCTCCCCCACCCAAAGGGCCGGGCGGCCAGACTCCCCATGGAGGGCTGAGAGCAGAGGAGGCTTGGGGACAGTGTGACCTGGGTTCAAACCCCGACTGGGGCTGTAGGAGTCAGTTGTGTGGCCTTGGCGAGAAGGGCCCGCACTCGTGCAGGGCAGGGAGTGAGACGGTGTTTGCAGAGCGCTGGGCACAGTGCCTGGCACAGGGAGCACTCAGGACTCACCCACCTGCACCCGAGGGGGGCCACACCTGAGCAGCCCTGAGGCAGGCATTGCCCCGGCCACAGACAACCATGGGAGGGGGTCTGATGCTGCCACCAGCCGCACATGCCACAGTCAACAGCCAGTCGTTGAGGCAGTTGTGTTTCTATGTGGTCACCCTACTGCCGTGATGTATGTGGCATGTGCCTCTCTGAAAGCCCGAAACTCTGAATTTCAAAACAAGTCTGGCACCACAGGGCCTCGGAGCTGTGCTCCCTTTGACACAACGTGCCCTTGGAAAACAGCCCCACTACGGCATGTGGGAGGTCAGTCCTCCTTCCCTGGGTGGATCTGGGGTTTTGTGAATTCGCCTATTTTAACAAGCCCTACAGGGCTCAGAATGCAGGGCAAGCAGGTGGGGGCTGCCCCGTGGGCCCCCAACCCCCCAGCCCTCCCACCCCTGCCCCTGCACCCAGCAGCAGAGCCCCGGGAAAGGGTGCCAGGCAGCCCCAAGTTCGCAGAACGCAGGCTTGTGTCCAGGAGGAGGAGCAGGCGGGGCCACCTACCAGATGGCTGCACGGCGGGGCGCTTTGTGGGGACCCCTGCACCGCAGAGACCACGCGCGTCCACACAGACCAGCAGCGCTGGGTGCGGGTTTCGGGCTTCTCTGGGATCTGAACTGTAGCTGGTAGGGATGGTGAGTGGGACACCTAGAACTTCTCAAGAACGTCTCCTCTTTCCAAACAGGAAATTTTTTCCGGTAAAGAGGAGCAGAGGGCCACGCTCGGGAGCAGAGCACGGCGCAGCCAGGGAGGGGCCCGAGGCAGGTCCCCGAGCAGGAGCTGCCGGAACCACCCTCCCACCCCTAGGAATAAAGGCGTATGTGCACAAGCTCGTGTCCTCAGCCCTTCGCATAAAGCAGACGTGTCTTATCCACGTGATCCAAGTGGAGCTGGTTTACTTAATGTCAAGCTACAGGGTATGTGGGCTTCTTGAGTTTCTTCACAGGAAACAAGAAACAAAAGAAAATATTGAGGTTGGAAATAAGAGCATCCGAAGATTCTGTTTGTCTATAAGAAACATAATCTCAGAGCTTATAAAGAATTCTGTCCATGGGGAACAGAGTCTATGACGACCCAGAAGTCTCCCTGCCGCTGCCGCGCCCCACAGTACATACATGCATGTGAGACATACACACGCAGACTCGCGGCGTGGGAATGAGTACCAGGCTCGGGGATGCAAGTCGGGCCTGTGTGTTGCAGGAGGCGGAAGTTCGCTCCGGGTGTAGGCGACCCGCGGTGTTTCTGGGGGCGGGGGAGGGGCAGCAGTGGTGACCAGGACACATCTTTGAGCAAGTTTTCTTATCCAGACCTGTTCTGTGGACACGCCGCAGCCTCTGCTTGCCCCCTTGAGGTGACCAGGCTGTAAAGAGTTAGGATAAAATGTGATTTTCCCATTGTTCCAGAAAGGCAGGTTTGGAGAAGTTTGTGAGTCACGCCTTAGAGAACTTCTGCCGGGTGGAGAACTTCTGCTCTGCGTGTGGTTCTTGCGATGGCTGCTTCTTTCTCAAAGGCCATTTCCACAGGCAGTGCAAATTGAATCAAACTATGCATTTCATTTGTCATCGCTGGCTATGCATCTTCTTAAGAGAGGACCAAGGGACCAGAATCAGAGAATGTTTGTGCTGGAACATTCCAGGCCTTCAGTCCAACCTCTGATTCCAGACGAGGAAATTGAGGCAGAGAGGACACACGACTGGACAGTCACTGGGTAAAAGGTGGCAGTGCAGGACGCAAATATTTCTGCTCCCAACACTGTCCTGTGTCTACTGAACCACTCTCTGCAGCCCCTTCAACAATCCATGGGTATTTCAGCTAGTTTCCTCCTTTCTTTGTGCACTGGTAGATTTTATTTTATTTTATTTACTCTAAAACACTTTTAGATTACTCTGTGGTCTGCAAGCTGTTTCCGTGCACATATGCGGAGCCCTCAGAGCCACACAGGGAAGTAGGTGCCACCTCCACTGTCCACAAGTGGATCGAGGGCTCAGAGGTACTAGTGACCTGCTCACTGCCACACTGTCACGTGGCCCACAGTGGACCTGGTACTCTGTCCCTGGCCAGGCCCTTCCTGCTGGATGTGGAAATAGTCAAGAGCATCATTGTTTCTAAGCAGGACCTGTGGCGTGTGTCCCCAGGGGAAACTGACAGAGCAGATCTGTCTGAGTCATAAGAAAATATAAAGGCATTGTCGACTGGACCACATCCTCGCCTCACTCCATCCTGCTCACGTGGGATCCCTGATTACATGACCTTCAAAGTGGAGAGTTTAATGAGTTAATAGTTTCACCACATCAAAATGTCTCCTCTGTCAGGGACAGCACCAAAAACAGCTAAGGGAAAACTTCAGGTCTTGAGGTCAGTGAGAATTGTAGGGAGTTCGGCAGCTCCCTGAGTGCTGTAGGGGACACACAGTTGCTGCTCTTAGGAGGCTTGAAAGATAGTTGAGAACTAAATTTATGAGCAAAAACATAAATATTAATGTTAGCTAGCAAAAAGCAAGGGATGAGTTCGCTTCCAGGCATGTCAAAGACAAGGCCCTGAGGGGGAGGGGAGTGAGCCTCCCACCGGCCCCAGCAGCGTCTGATGAGATGTGCGCTCCAGGAAGAAGAAACGGTGTCCCCAAAGGTGACCAGTGACTGTGGGCTCTGCCACCTAGGTGGGAATTGCAGCCAGAGTGGTCCCCTACTATATATTAAGGGTTGGGAAAAATGCTAAAAAATACTAATCTACTCCATATGATTTCAGTCTTTCTAAATTTATTGAGACTTGCTTCACACATGGCCAGTTTTGGTAAAGGATCCATTTGGAACTTGGGAGGAAGGTGTATTCTGCAGTTGTTGGGTGCAGTGTCCCACAAAGTCAATGAAGTCAAGTTATTCATGTGATTTACATTCTCTTTGCTGATCCATTTGTGGTCTGTTCCTTACCAAGAGAGGTGTCTTGAAGGCCCCCGCTAAGATTGAGAACGATTTATTCCTTTAATTCTGTCAATTTTGTTTTATATACTTCAAAGCTATGTTATTAGGTCATAAAGACTCAATTGTTGTATCTTTCTGGTGGACTTGAGCCTTTATCATTATGAAATGTTACTCTTTATCTGTAGTATTTCTTCTTGCCTTAAATCTACTTTGTCTGATATTAAAATGGCCACACTAACTTTCTTTTGGTAAATGTTTGCATGGTATGTCATTTTCTATCCTGTTACTTCCAACTTTTCTGTAATATTATATTTAATATCTATCTTTTTAGGCAACATATAGTAGGGCTTGTTAAAAAATCCAGTCTGTTTGTCTTTTAATTGGAATATTTCATCCATTTACATTAGATGTAATTAGTGATATAGCTGGGTTTGTGTCTGCTATCTTACTATTTGTTTCTACTTGTTTCACATACCTAAAGTATTTCTTTTCTCATTTTATTTGGAATAAGAATCTTTTTATTTCACTTTTTTCTTTATTAATAGATTGTTAGGTATTCATTTAATATTATTATAAAGGCTATATTGGAGACAATATGCATCTTTAACTTATTATAGTCTAAAATTAGTACTTTTATCGCTTCTTGAATAATGCAAGAAGAATATTAAACTCAATTTACTAAGCACTTTTTGCATTATTTTATCACAAATTTTAATTCTACATATATTTTAAATGCCACAAAATATCATAATTAGTTTTAGGCAGCTAATATTCCTTTGGATTTACCCATATATCTACCCTTTCCTTTGTTCTTCATTCTATTGTGCATTTTAATGCTTCTGATTGGCAGTATATTTCTGTCACAAAATAATTCCTTTTAGTATTTAAGTCTGAGGCCATTGGGCAAATCTTCAGCTTTTTATTTTTCTGAAAATATCTTTGTTTTATCTTCATGTTTTGAGGAATGTTTTCACTAGATACAGAACTCTAGATTAGCAGTTAATTTCAGTATTTCAAGGATGGTTTTCTATTGTCTTCTGAATCCCATCATTTCTCTTGAGAAGTCTGCTGTCCCATCTGTGTTACTGTTGCTCCTTTCACAGTAATGTGTCTTTTTTGCCTCTGGTTAATCTTAAGAATTTCTCTTTGCCTTTTAAACAGTTTTACAATGATGTGCCTAGGTGTATTTTCATTGCATTTATCCTGCCTGGTGTCCATAGTGATATTTGAACCTGTGGCTTGATTCCTTTTGTACATTTTGGAAAATTCTAGGCTGTCTTTTCAAATACTGATTCTGTGCCTTTTTTTCTCTCTCCTCTCTTCTCCAATTATGCATGTTAAATGTTATTACCATGTCCTGTGGATTTTTTATTCTCTTTTTTATTTTCCATTCTTTGCTCTCTTTGGCTTTAGTCTGGATGTTTTCTACTGACCTACATCCAGATCACTAATTCTCTCTTCAGCAGTGGTTAATTATTTATTTAGTACTAAAGTTTTCATTACTATGTTTTTGAATCCTGGAATTTCCATTTGATTCTATTTTATGGGTTCCACTTCTCTGTGAAGTTCACTATTGTGTTGTCTATTTTATTGAAATATGTTAATCATAATTATGTTTACTCTGTGTTTGATAACTCCAATATCTGTATTTCCCAGAGCTCTGTTTCTGTTGCCTGGACTCTTAGTATGAATGGTACTTTTTGACTGAATGCTGGATATTCTGTTATAAAAAATTTAGAGACTCTGGAAGTCCATTTGTTCTGACAGCTAGTTAGAATAAGGACAGATCATCCTAATTGAGTTTTTTTTTTTTTGACACTGAGTTTCAATTTTTATAACACCTGATCTATTTCTAGTTTTCCTTATTCCTACAGGAGTTCCAATTTAAAGCTCAGGGAATTTACCAGACCTATTGAAATTCAACTTTTTTTTTTTTAACACCATAAGACCACTTGAAAGCTCTCTTTAGCTCCTCAGCCTCTTGGTTACCTCTTTCTGCTCAACTTCTCTCAGGCTGCACAGCTGAGGACTAAGAGAATGCTTTAGGGGGACAAGCAGGTTGGATCGTTGGACTCAATACACTGCACATGCCTTCTTTCTGGGGTCTTGGCACCTCAAATTCTGGCAGCTTAAGAAACTCTTAACTCACATTTTTTTCTTCCCAGCCCTGGGAAATGGCTGAAAACCTCCTCCTAACTGCTTCTGCTAGCTACTCAACCACTCTAACGTGATGCATGAGAATTAGCAAATGTCTTGAGGGGGTGACAGGCTCAGAATATAAAGCAATGCCAGTGAATTTCCTTCTCTCTGAGTCTTGACCCTGTAAGTCCTTCCTGTCTTGGCAGTTTTCTGGCATACACATTTGTATTTTATCCAGGTTTTCTAGTTGTCTTCAGTGGGGATGAGGATGCTATTTATTCCAGATTCTCATCTTAAGAATCACTGGTCTGATGGAGAAAGTTAAACAGCTACATCCTGACATCTGCAAGGAAGGCCAGATTTTGCCCAAACAGGCAAAACAAGAGCTTCTTCACGTGGGGTTGGGGAGGAAACAGACTGGAACTGCCCAGAGGAAAGTGTGTTAGCCCACAGCAGGGAGTGCCACAGCAACAGCAGGAAGAGCAGAGGTGGTTTCAAAGCACTCGCCGCCATTCCAGCTTGCATGGATCTGGTCAGTGCCAGCTAAAAACTAAAGCACCAAGGGCAGTGGTCAGCCTTTTCCCAAACTCTGCAGTTTTAGAATTGAATGTTAATTTATTGCAGACAGAGCAACAATATCACCAATATCATTCAATGGCTAAGGGCATGTGTACCAGCAACAGAACAGGAAGAGCAAGGTAATGGAAGAACAGGATTGGAACCCAGACATATCTAGACCCCAAACTACTTTGACAAAGTTCTTTGCAGAAAAACTGCTCAATACATCCACTGTAAATGAATGAGTGTGTGTGTGTGTGTGTGTGTGTGTGTGTGTGTCATTACCAGAAAAAAGCTCTACCAATGACGAGGAATTGGAACTTAGCACTGGAATCACAGATTCCAGTATGTTATTCTCTTCTTGCGGAGTAACTCAGCTTAGTAAACCACACATGCTCATTCTGTACTGTGGGTTCCCAACCAATTGCTCTGTGGTTAGAAGCTCAAATCCTTGGGCTCGGCCCTGTGGCAGAGCCTACTCATCTTTGGTTCTCTGGGGAACTCTGGTGCCCACACAGATCGAGAGCCCTGGCCCCAGACTCTCAGGTTTCTACAGCACAAGACAAAGTGCTGATGCACGGTAGTATACTTGGACTGTTGCTCAGCTCCTCGCAGCCCTCGCTCTGATCCATCACAGAGGCAGCACCAGGAGCCCCCAGTTGTGCTTAGATGAACAGATTCCAATCCTGGGTCCATGAGAATCACATTTCAGAGGCCAAGGAAACCAAAGTATCTTCCAGCCCAACAGCGAGAGCAGTGAGAGACTTAAATCCCCAAGAAAGGGAAGGAAAACCTGGGAAGGTACATAGCTGAGGTGGTCGTTTATAGAGTCCACATAGCATGCTCAGAGATAGGTGGGATTTTAACCAAAGACACATCAGGACACCTTTAGTTTATTCACAAAAACATATCCTCTGCAGTTAAACCAACTCCAGCAGTTTCACCACCTGCCAAAAGATGCCACTCTCCTGTAGAGTCTACACCACAAGAATGTTGCAGGATGTGGTTGCCTTTTTGAGCTGCTCACTGCGGCCTTCTCACAAAGAGGAGGGATTGAATGAAACATTTCATCTTGTCTCTGACCTGCCACGTCTTCTCCAAGTGGCTGGAACAGAGCCCTTCACAGCCCCTGCAGGATCCGCACCCAACGGCCCAGCGTGACTTTGGCTCTGAGGACTTCCACTAGTTGGGTGCCCTCCTCAATTTTATTCCAAGTGTGAGTTTTCCTCTTCTGGGGTCTGCGCTGCTCCTGTGAGCTGCACTTTTTCCATGAATCTGTCTCTTGGTGCACCTGGGAATAACGTGCCTCTTTCCCCGGGGGTCAGCGGGCCAGGAGGCCTGCTATGCCAAGGTCTCTCTGAAAATAATCTCTTGTCCTTTTCCTTGGGAAGAGGGGCAGCTTCTGCTATGGTGGGCCCTATCTCTCCCTCTGCCTCAGCTAAAGGAACCAGCCCAGGCCGTTTCCTGGACTGCCCCTCATTGTCTAAGGAGGCATTGCTCACAAGCTGGCTGGACACACAGTGGAGAGCATCTGTCCCTGTGCCACTTCCTCAGGTCCTGTGCCCTGCGACTCGTGCCTTCACTGCTGCACACAGAAGTTGTGCTGTGTCTGCGGCTACAGCACGCTGGGACTAATGCTCAGTTATACCACTGGCCAGGTGACCTGGGTACAGCTGGCCTCAGGTGTGACACCACTGCTGCCGCAGACACCCAGCTGGCCTTCAAATCCATACCCTGGAAGTGCTCAGCAAAAGCTTTCTGTTCAGGGCCAGATGGAACCCACTCAGGCTTCGAAGGTACTTGGTCTCTGCTGCAGCTGAACCCTGACATGGCAGTGCAAAGCAGTCACAGGCAACGCATAGACAGCGTGCTGTGGCTGTGTCCCAGTAAGCTGCGTTTACAACAGTAGGCGGGGTGGGGAGCTTCCACTTCCACTAGAACGTTCTCAGACTAAGGAAACTTTCCATGTGTGTGCTGTCCACGCAGGAACCAGAGCCTCCGGGAGCACTTGAGCATTCGAATCCTGAAGGATTGAATTCATTTTATTTCATTTGAATTAAATTTAAGAAGCCGATGAGGCCAGTGGGCCCATACTGGCAGCATGCTCAGAGCGGAGGTGCCCTGGGGCTTCAGCTGTGGTGGGGTCCAGGCCCCCAGCCCCAGGTCCATGCCCTGCACCACCGCCCCACCCTCGCCACTCCCTTTAAGACTCACAGATTTCCTCCTTGTGATGGACTAAACAGCCGCATCATTTTACGGGAAAGAGAAAAATTTCATTTGAGTCTTTAAAAGGCTAAAAGTCACACGCCCAGAAAACACTTTTACAAAAAGACATTAACTTTTAAGTGGTCAAATGGAGTTTAAAAATATTTGTAAGAAAATGTTTTCCTGCTAAAGATCCCACATGATGTTTTTCAACTCAGAAACCACCTCACGCCTCCACACTGGGAGGACAGGCCGCCAGCCCGGCCCCTGGGCACAGCTGCTGGGGCAGCTCAAGTGCAGTGGTCTCTGGAGGTAGAATCCCCCATTTGGGGGACTTCAGTCTACTCTTAAGGCTTTCAGAAATTGGATGCCCCCCCCAGCCGAGGACGGTCTACTGTACTCTCACAATCCTGAATTAGTGTTCGTCTCACCAGAAATGCACCTCACAGCCACAGCCACCTGGCCTTTGAACACTGACCAAATATCTGGGTGCTGTGGGCCAGCAAAGTGGACACAGAGTTAGCCGTCACATCACCCTACCCCGTCCCCCTGTGTAGCAGCTGGGGCTCGGCAGGAGGCCGCGCTCTGCGGGTAGACGGAGGAAGCAGAGTCTGGCCTGAGCCGCGGCTCCTGGCGGGCCTCAATCACTGTCCTGCACTGCCTCTCCATGGCCCAGCTCAGAATGACAAGCACCTGCCCGTGGGAAGTTCAAGCTCCGAGAGTCCACACCAGCTTGTGCTGGCCACGGCCCACCTGCGCAGGTGGCCACCAGCTCTCCACAGACCCACGTCCCTTCATCCAGCCCCTTCACCCCAGCTCGCCCTGTGGGCCCTGCCACCCCTCCCCTGCAGGTGGGAGCCAGTGCAGAGGCGCGGCCCACGCTGTCCCAGTGGCCCAGGCGCTGTGGCCACAGGGAAGCTGTGGGGTGGGCACAGCGGCAGAGCTGGCGAAAAGGCTCTTCAAGGCTTTTGTCTGGAGACAAAGACCTTGAGTTTGGATTTAGGGCAGGGTTGGAGACCTTCTCACCTGTCAGGATCTGTGTGACATGCACAGGTCATTTGCGCCGTCTGCATCTGCAAAATGGGCAACTGCAGAGTGGTGGGGAACCAGGAGGTGCATTTAGAGCATTTCACACGACACTGCACCTAGAAAACACACTCGGCAACAGGCGTTACCGCCCATGGCTCTGGCCCCTGCCGCTGTCAGCCAAGACACGACAGCTGGAACACAGCGATAAGGGACCTGAAACCTCCTGGGCCTCCCTCGTGGCTCAGACGACAGTGGTCACGGAAGGGCCTGGGGAGGCCCGGAGCGGGTTTGGACCGGCCTCTGGGACGCTGGACGACGCTGGCAGCACAGCGGTGTGCAGGGGACATGCCCACCTCGATTCCTATCGGCCGTTTCCCTGTGTTTCACGTAGCAACACATTTCTTCAGTTTTGTGTAAAGGGCTCTGTAGCCACAGGTTCAAGACCCCCCATTCTGGCCAGTTGACCCCTCAAGAGTTCTGGGGCCAACCCCGGGGAAGGGCCTACTTTGCCTCGGTCCACACTCGCTGACCCACGCGAGGGACTGGCAGAGGGGTGCAGCCCCCACTGGCCTCCCCACTGGCTGGCGCCAGCGGCCCACACTCCCGTCCTCCCAGGGCAGCCAAGGGACCTGAAAGCCAGCCAGCCCGTGGGGACTCTGCACTCAGTCCACGTCTCCACGCCACTGCCCAAGGTGTGCACAGCGACACATCTGTGATGGGAGACTCCAGCCGTGGTGGGCTCACTGCCACTCACTGTCCACGCAGCTGGGTCTGCCCTCGGTGGACACGCCTTCGGTCCAGTGCCCTGGACACGGGAGGGTTCATGGTTTTCTGAACCAAATGAACTCAACTCCAGTCTCCAAGGAGCCTGTGAGGTCATGGGACTGGCCCCGGCAGCAAGGAGGCAGAGGAGAGGCTGGCGTGTGTGAGGACGTGCACCCTCGCCAGCGTGCGCCTCGCGCGTTTCCACACCGGCGCACGCTTGAACTGCAGCCGAGCCACCCTGCCCTCCAGCACTGCGCACCCTTCCCGCCCCGCACAGACAGGGGGAGCCAGAAGCGCTTCACACTGGCCTTGCCCGTGCCCTGTTCCTATCGGACACCCAAGTGCTGTAAAGACATTTACTTCTGATGAAAGCAACCGTTTCTGACCAACTACACAGCAGCTGCAATGGTGTGCTGAGCCTTGCAAGATAAAACTTGACAGAAAGTCAGTGGGGTGTCGGGCAGGGTCCATACGGAGGCAGGCGGGTCTGGGGCAGAGTGGGGACGCTCAGGGGTGTCGAGGTTCTCACTTGGCTGAACCACAGCAACCCAGGACAGACTCAAAGGGAAGCCGCTATTGCCGCTGGCACCGTTTGGCTCCATCCCAGCAACCTGGATCAGGGTGCAGGACCAGGGCACCCCCGTGGTCGCGGCTGCTGTCGCTATGCACCTGGAATTGGAAGAATGGACACTCATGCAGAAAAATTCATATCTAAACAATGGTGCTTTCCAGCAAAACAGCAGAAAGGTGACAGCAGAGCCTCTTCCTCCCCTTCTATGAAGGGAGTGTGTGCAAGTACATGCAGCTGGCATCGGGGTCTAGGTGTAAGGACATCTTGCAGGTGTGCTTTGCAGTTCTCCATCTTCCCCAACTAAAGGGAGAACAGAATGAAGGTTGAGAGAACCAATCCTTGGCATCGACCACATTCCGACCGCATTCCGACCGAATGCGGAATTTAAACGACTGGATGGATTCGAGGCTGTCCTGGCAATTAGCTTTGATGGACTTTTCAAGGTGGAGAGGACAGTTTGGAGTTGTGGCCAGGATGCACCTAGGAAGCTGCAGGAACACAGGTGAGCACCACACTGTCACAGCTTTGGGGGGCAACGATGCCATGCCACTCACCACTGGGAAATGCTCTCCACGCGTCTCACGTTTTTGTCATCCCGTGAAGGGAGTCACTAAGGTCCGTTTTGTTCAGAGCTGCCTTTTCAAGGATCTCTAAAAGCAAACCCCCGTGCAAGGTTGAGCCTTCCTCCGTGGCTAAAGATTCAAGGCTGCTCTCCTGCAAAGCAGACCCGCGGCATGTGCAGGTGCCTCCAGCCAGTCCTGTGACCCAGTGGAAACTAGGCTCTGCAGGTCCTCCAGCTGATGTTGCTGCCATAACAAACTGTCCTCCCTCTCTGAGCCCAGAGTCTCATGTCTCCTCCCGGCACCCACAAGACTGTGGCAGGCGTGTTGTGAGATTACCAGCAGGGTGACACTTCAGAGCTGTCTCAGGCCTTGACGCCCTCTCAGGGGCCGTCTCACATGAGTGAGTGGGCGCTGATGAAAGGGGCCCGCTCCTCCCTCTGCATCCAGGCCTCCCACCAGAGGAGGGGCCGGGGCACTCTTCCCAGACTCCGGGGTCCCGTCCTGCTCCCACAGCTCAGAGCTCAAACCTCCTTTCCTCGCTCATCAACAGTTAGTTAGGAGTCATAGAAAAAAAGTGCCCGGATCCTAGGATGTCATACACCCTTGTTTGTTTAACTCATAGAAAGCACAGGCTGCAAGGAGCCCAGACTGCTGCTCTCGCTATTCCAAGCCCCCCACAGGCCACTCCAATCTGCCTTTGCCACTGCCAGGCTCTCCCAGAAACCTTCTCCGCACTCCAGCCCCGCCAGTCCCCCAGAGCCAGGCCCACGCAGCCCAGCACCTGGTGCCCACCCCCGTGCAGTGCCACCGCGCGCACGCCTCGGCCCACAACCGCCTCCTCAAGCGGCAAGTCCCTCGCAGGTGGGGCCGGGCCTGTTCACCCTCACACCCCCGGAAGCCCAGGACAGGGACTGGATTAGAAGTGCGAACAGCCCTGTGACCTGTGGGTAAGTTATTACATGTCTATAAGCCTCAGGTTCTCTTAATATGTAAAATAAAATATGAAAATGTGTAAATTACATCCATAGATATTTGTTGATTTGTTAATTAAGGATAGTTGGTTTTCACAAATGCAATCCTGGCCAGAACCCGGGAAAGGTGACCCGTCTGAAGGGCGTGTTCTCTGCGCATCCCAGCCTCCCTGCCGCCACCCGGCCGCCAGCCCAGGGAGTTGCCCGGAGGTCGGTGAGCTCCCCTGCAGGGGCGGAGACAGAGGCTGGGCTCTTCCGTCCCTCAGCTGTCCCAGATTCCACTGACACGAGTGCTGTCCCTGCAAGACGACCTTGCCCTGCCACGCCCACAGGGCTGTCAGCCCATGGGAACTGGACCCATAGGCCTAGTCCTGGGCTGTACCTGAGGCCTCACCCCTAAGTATTTCTGTGTCTTTTCACAGACTCGAGACTGACCAATGACAGCAGGTTTTAGCCTTGGGATTTTTAAAAGTAGGTAACTATTCCGAAATCTTACTTCCTTGCTCCCCTGCCCTGGCGCATGCCCGCGCGTCCTGCCGGAGGCGCCCGTGAGCCGTGGACTGCCAGCAGTAACGGCGAGGAGGCGGGCCGCGGCCGCCCGCCCACGCAGCCGTCTAATCTCTGCTTCGTCATCACTTAACACTTGACTAGTACATTGACTTACCAAGCTTCACGATCTTCCTTCTATTTTTAAATGCTTGATTTATGCCTTTCGGTTGGATCTTATTCAACTAAAAATGTACTGTGTGTTCAGCTGAAAAAGAGTAAACATTTTCCATGGCTATGGCAATATGTTTGCACAGACCTCAATTACAAAATTAACAGGGCAGATTTTGTTGTCTTTGTTGAGCCAAAGAGATTACAATAAAAACCTCTAATGAAAGGAGACATGAGAAATAAAACCTAAAGACAATACTAAACAAGAACAGCTTATTTATTTACCAAATTTGATTTACTAGCCAGCTGTGTTGCTTCAGTTTTACAATTCAACAAGCAAGAATGTCGTTTCTAAGTCGTGGCAAAACTCCCAAGTCCTGGGTCAAAGCAAAGGGCAGAGGGGCGGGGAGAGGGTGGGGGCAGAGGGGTGGCGGGAGGAGGCATCCACCGGCCCAGTCACCGCTGCCCCACCGCCGAGATTGCCCTGTGAGGCCTCGTGAGGCCGTGGGAGGCAGAAGCTCTGTCCAAGGCTTGCCGCGTCTGCGTCCTGGGTGGGCGGGAGCGGCGTGGCTGCCCGCGGCCTGCATAGGAAGTCGCGCTAGGCCAGGCTGGCGGCGCTGCCCTCGTGCTGGGCAGCCCCGGCAGAGCCCTGGAGCTGGCACAACGGCTGGAGCAATGGCACGGAACAGGCGCTTTCCACCCAGGTCAAGGCAGATCGGACCCGCTCCCGTGTGGCCCATGCCTGGAGCCGGCCAGCCAGGGCAGGAGGTCATGCCAGGGCCCTGTCTGGACAACTGGGAAGAGAAACTTGATCCAAAACAACTCTCCCTCGAGCAGACCCCAGCCGGCTCCCAAGCCCTCTCTGACCAGGCCTGGCGTGGGCTTCCCTCCGTCCTGTAGAGTCCAGTTTGGGTGAGAGTCCCGCCAAGTCAGGCTAGTGAGGACGCCCACCCTGGGCTCCACCCCCCGACGTCCGCGCACCGGCAGCCTTCAGCAATGGCCCTGCCGGGTCGGCCGGGCCAGAGCCCTCCACTGATGTGTCCTCTTGGTGACTTCCCTGCGCTGGCCCCACTCATCCTTGCCGGAGGCACGTCCACTCCCCCAACAGCAAGGCCCTGTGGCCAGTCCTGCCTGCCCCTGCTGTCTTCACGTAGCTACTGGCTTTCCTGGCGTCCCCTGGCTTGGCCACCCTCCCTCCAGTCTCCATGCCCCTGTCTGTGTCTCTTTAGAGGAAACCGTCCTTGGATGGAGGGCACCCCAGACCACCCAGGGTGATCTCTTCATCTGAAGAACCCTGACTTAATCGCACCACACAGAGCTTTTATCCAAAAAAGGCCACGCCCACAGGTTCCAGGGATGTGCTGTGGCTGTATCTTTTGGGGGCCACATTCAATACACCGCAGACCCCAACACGAGAGACTCACACATTCCATCAACCAGAGCATTATTGCTGGGTGATGTCAGCTCAATCCAACTCTCCCGGGACACTGAACCACCGCTGAGCTCTGGGTGCCAGCTGCCTCCCGGGAGCTCTTGCACCCAGGGAAGAGAGGTCACCGGGCACCCAGGAGGGCAGGCCTGCCTGGCAGCCAGAGGCAGGGCAGCCAGCACACAGGGCGGGGGCGTGTGTGGGGCCCAGACGACCGTGTGGTGTGCTCTCACTCCCTCGCCAGCCGGAAACGAGAGTGTGGTCGCCCTGGCCTGAGAAGGGTGTGGTCACCTGGACCTTAGGCCCCGAGTGAAGGCTGGGCCAATGCCCGACAGAAGCAATGCTGACAGCAGGGGCTTTGGAACGGACGTGGCAGGACGTCCGGTCTCGGCAGGGCTGCAGCTCCCTCCACCACCGCCCCGACCTGACACACTGCTCTGGGGAACAGCCCTTGAGAAGGGCCCCCAGGGAGGCTCGCACCGGGAACGCTCCTCCAGCTGCTGCCACAGGTGCCACTGACTGAAGCCAGCTGCCCTCTGACACTGCCGTCCCCCCCGAATCCTCGCAGATTCTTGCCCAGGCCTCACTCCTCAACAGGTTGTTGCACACCTGTCTCGTGTTTCCTGGAGAACCCCACCTGTGGCACTGGGGCGCAGGAGCACAGAGCTCCGGGTCAAGGACCCTGGATGATGTGCCTTGGCGGCAGCAACCCCCGTCTTGGAGGCCAGCGCTGATGTCCGAGCGCTGGTGTCCAAGCAGGCTGGTGTCCGAGCAGGCTGGTGTCCGAGCGCTGGTGTCCGAGCGCTGGCGTCCGAGCGGCCAGTGTCCAAGCAGGCTGGTGTCTGTCCGAGCGGCTCGTGTCTGTCCGAGCAGGCTGGTGTCCGAGCAGCCGGTGTTCAAGTGGCTGGTGTCTGTCCGAGCGACCGGTGTCCGAGCGGCCGCTGTCCATCCAAGCGGCTGGTGTCCGAGCGGCCGGTGTCTGAGTGGCTGGTGTCCGAGCAGGCCTGCCAGCCACTGCGCCTGGAATGTCCCATCTGCACAGTGCTGAGCAGTGACAGCACCAGCAGTGAGTTTCTGGGGACAGAGAGAGCCTGCACCGCAGAGCTCCAGAGATCCTGGCACAAAAGGCCACACGGCAGCATGAAACGCTGCAAGGGACGCCGAGATAAAGCAGGCAAGCTAACGACAGGGGAGGTGACACGGCAGTGTGGACAAGGCCAGCAGCTATATCCTCCTTTGGAAAAGAGGCAAGGTTTCTGTCCCCTCTTCAAAGGAAATTAATAAAAATATTTGTAGATCATTACCAAAAACATTAGCTCCTGCAGTGATGACTTAAAACAAATTGTTCTCGAGAACCCCCGGACGGCGCGGCGGGAGCGGCCCTGGTGCTGGTGGGCGTGGAGGGGCACGGAGGGCGTCGCCGCCTAGCGCCCCGGATCCCAGACAGCCCCAGGTAAGCCCCATCCCAAACAGCAATGCTAAGTGACAACCGGAAGGAATTTAACTCTGAGGACTAAACTTACCTATCCTGATACCTAATCTTTAAAATTTTTAAAAACCAAAGCAAATAAAAATACTCTTCTGAGGATAGGATGTGGGTCTAATATATTTTTTCTAATAATCTGCAAATATTTTTGTTAATTTTCTCTGAAGAGAGGACAGAAACCTTGCCTGTTTTACAAAAGAGGGTGTAGCTGCTGGCCTTGTCCACGCTGTGTCACCGGCCTGTCGCTAGTGTGCCTGCTTTATCTCTGCGTCCTCGTGCAGTGTTTCATGCACCATGCGACCTTTTGTGCCAGGATCTCGGGGGCTCTGCAGTGCAGGTTCATTCAGTCCCCAGAGACTCACTGTTGCTGCTGTCACTACTCAGCACTGAGTTGGCCACATAGAACAGGGGAACCAGGGCCAGACAAGAAAGTGTTCAGCTTCTCTCATGTGAAAGAAACTGGGAGGCAGTCCAGCCACACTGGTCTGGTTGCTCCAGGGTCAGTAGAAGCCCAGGCTCCTTGTCTCATGGGGCTTCCCTTTCTTAGAGTGGCCTCCTACAGTCAAGAAGGCTGCCCAAGCTTCAGCCTCACATCCGCATTCCAAGCAGCAGGAAAGATGAACAGAGAAGGAAGAGTAGGCCCCACCCTTTAAAGAAATTCCTACATGAAGTATCAAATTTCAACTTGTTGGCCAGTCATGTGCAAATATCTAGATGTGAGAGATGAGAAAAAAGTCTTTCATTTGGGCCCGTTGCTGCCCCAAATAAACGCAGGGAGGGTTCTGCTACAAAAGGAGAGATACCAGCATCCTCTACTGCAGATCGGCAAGGCCTGGGTCTGAGGCTTGTCCCTGACACCCTTTAACTCCATCCACCACAGACACCAGGAGAGACAGAGAGGAGCAGGTGCAGGGAGGGCGGGGGTGGGGAAGAGCGTCCCTCAAATGTCCACTGGTCTCATCTTCTGCGGAAAGGAAAT
>VSMD01114619.1:0-25718 GCA_008750895.1 Mirza zaza
CTCCATGATCTCTATGTCCCATCACCCAGGGCTGAGCTGCAGTGAGGGGCTAAAGGAATCCAGAAAGAGAGGGGATGTTTTCAAGCACTTGCTCCTTCACAAACACTCACTGAGAACTGGCCTCAGTAAACAGCACAGTCCATGCCTTCATGGAGCTCAGAGTCTAATGGAATAATGGGAGAGACAGATAGAAGACAAGTTCACAGGCAGTTCCCAGCTCATGTTTTCAGGGATATCATAGGTGTGTGCAAAAGTTTGGGCACCTAATGACTGAGCACCTAACACAGTGGGGGTCTGGGAAGGCTTCCTGGAAGAGGTGACACCAAGCTGAAACCTGGAGGATGAGGAGGAGCCAGCTGATGAAGGGAGGCAGGGCAGAGAGGAGTGTTCCTGACAGAACAGCATGTGCCAAGGCCCAAGGTGGGTTGCAGGTGGCATTCTGAGGAACCCAAAGTTCAGTGTGGCCAGAAATGGCAGAGGTAAGGCTGAAGAAGTGAGCCAGGCCCAGATCATAAAGGAATTAAGACATTCCAACTTCATCTTGAAGGACTTGGGAGGCCCAGGAAGGCTTAAGCAGGGGAGGGACAAGCTCACGTTTGCATGAGGCTGGAGGGTCACTTGAGGCCAGGAGTTCAAAACCAGCCTGGGCAACATAGTGAGACCCCGTCTCAAAAAAAAAAAAAAATCACTCTTATTGTGCCTGGAGAGTAGACTGGAGGAAGGGAGGCCACTTAGGAGGCTGTTGTGTTGCAGTGATCCAGGATGGCATCCCTGGTGGCCTGATTGAAGAGAAATATCAATATTTAAGATGCAGAACTGATGAGGCCTGGAAATGACTGGCTGGTGTGATGAGAGAGTATGAGGTGTCCAGGGGAGAGTCAGGTGTCTGCTTGGCCATGTCAGCGGCTGTGGCGCCAGTCACCAGTGTAAAGGACACCACCAGGCCATGAGCAGGGTTGGCTGTTGGGGCTGGGCATACCCTGGGTTTGACTTTGGTCCTCGTGAGGAACCAACTCCTGCCGGCCCTAACCCTATGGCTCCTCCCAAGTTTGCACACTCGCTGGGCAAACAGCTCGGCATGTCAGCAGCGTAGGGAAGACAGAAATCCACAGCCACCAGGTTCTTGCCTGCTGGGCCCTCTCTGTCAACAGGGTAGGTAGGCCACATGCACAAATAGAAGCAACACGAGGTCTGATGTGTCCAAGCCAGAGCTTTATTGCTTTTGACCAAAGGCTGTTCGCAAGGGCAGTAAATGATTCAGGGCCACATGAGCGATGTGGATGGCAATGGCCTCGGTGAGTTGGAGGAGAGAAAGCCTCCTTGCTGGGGCCTTGGGGGTGGAGAGGGGCAGGGCTGCTGGCAGGTAGGGAGCCAGGGCACTGGGTTCAAAGTCCCCACTGTGCTCCGTCCTGGGTGACCGTGGCCAAGGGCTGTATCTCCCTGGGCCTCTGTTTCCTCGTCTGTAAAATGGGGAAAAGGAAAAAGGTCAAGTTCCCTCTCTCCCGGTCTGGTGTGGGATCAACAGAGTGAACAGACCCAAATAGTCTCTGAGAATGTCAAGTGTCACTCCTTTGAAAGGGACCGCTCTGCGCACGCCATAGGATTTGTTCTGGGAGGCAATGTTTTTGGAGGCTGGCAGATCAGAGTTCAAATCTTGGCTCTGGCACTTGCTGGCTGGGTGCTTTTGGACAAGTGCCATGACCTGTCCGGGCCTCGGTGTCTGTAAAATGGATGGATACTCCTGCCCACAGGGTGAATAAGATCACAGTCTATGCCTGGCAAGGGCTCTAGGAGTGACAGCCATTGCCACTGGGAGTGGCACCAAATCTCTGGGGCAAGTTCACACCAGCCCCAAGTGCTCCAGGGTAGGGGGCCCCATTCTTAACCACATATCTTCCCAGCTACAGGAGAGACCCTCACTGCCCACCTCCCTCCCCGCTGGAAGCTTCCCCACGGACTCTGGCCCAGATAACACACACACCCATGGGGACCCTGGCCTGCTGGAAACTTCCCAGATAAACACCACCTGCCGCAGATAAGGAGGCCCTATCTGCTCGGCACCTTGTTCTCCAAACCACAGGCAGGCACTGGTGATAAAGGGATTGTATGTGGGCTGCATCTGCCCGGGCCCAGGTGGGAGCCTTTTGCAGGTTTTTTTCCCCCCCTCACTATTATTAACAACAAATGTTTGTCCCCTTCAGGGACAAACCAGTGCTCTGGCAGCCAGGATCTCCCAAATCAGCTTCCCCGCCCTCTCTGGTCAAAAGCCATTTGTGCCCCTGTTGGGGTTCCACAAGGAGCTGAAGGATCAGAGATGGGATTAGGGGGCGGCAGACAGGCAAATTCTCTTCAGGGCTTTTTGTGATTATAGAAGGCTTGCTGGGGAGGGGGACACCCCCTCGGGGACATCTGATAATAAGCAACATTCATTGAGCACTTACTGCATACTGGGTACAGCTCATTTGATCTAATGGGAAAGGCTGACTGTCCCCTTTGTTTCCGTTTTAAGAGAAAGGCAACTGAAGCCCAGAAGGCCACCGCACAACTGCTAAGTGAAACTGGAATTGAAGGCCATGTTTCAGGGCTCCAAACCCTGTGCTCTGGCCCTCTGCACCGTGTTCCTGAGGCCTGCACCTCCACCTGGCCCTTTCTGGGGCATAGAAAGGAAACAAGTGGCTGATCTCCTAGGCGCAGAAAAGTCCCAGCCACACCTGGAAGCTGGCTTCGGGCCAGAGGTGGGATGCTGGGCCGGGAATCTGGGCCCGAAGGAGTCTTGATGGCTCCTCAGATCCAGGGTCCTCACCTCTTAGATGGCCTTGGAGTCATCTAGAGCAAAAGTCTCACGGGACAGCTGGGCAGCTGAGAGGAAGAGTAGGGATGTGATGCGCCAGCTAGCGAGTTTGTGCTCAGCTGGAAGACCCGGCTCCATGGGATCCCAACTCACTGATTTTATAGATGAGGAACCTGAGGCCCAGAGAGGGAAATGACTTGCCAAAAAGCTACACAGCTAATTAAAGTGGAGCTGGGAATCGAACCCAAGCATTTTGACTTGCGGCACAGGGCTGTTTCCACTCTCCCATGTTAGTCACGCACCACCAGGTACAGAGGCTCAGAAGCGCCAGGTGGGCCCGACTTGCGCACACCTCCAGCCTGCGGGCTCACACCGACCCTCCCACGACATTGCGGGGGACCCACTGTCCACTCCCCCCAGCACCTGAAGGAGACATTGCTTGACTTGCTCTCCCTCCTCTCCCCCTCCCCCACCCCTGCCGGCCCCCCACCTCCAGAACAGCACCAAGCCAGGGAGCTCCACGCTGTGCTTAAAAAGGGCACTTAATTTTTCATTCTTAAATGCTGGGATGCTCTTGTCTTCCCGCTTCACCCAAACCCCTCGGTGGAGATGGATGGGGGCGCAGAACACAGTTATCAGAAAGATTAAGCCAGGACTTGTCATTTTTTTATATCACAGAGCAGTCAGCCCGACGAGTGATGTCCTCCACTCCGCCAGGATGAGTCCAGAACCTTTAGTGCCAGTAGTAAAAAAGACTATAAAAAACACCATCGGAGAAAGGGTAATGATGAAATTTAACTGCTCCCGATCACACACCTGGGGTCTGCTCGCCGCGGAACCGGGGGGTTCGGCCACATCATCCTTTACTGCCGTGTCCTTGTCTCTGCATTTAAGGTCCTTCCACTGAACCAGAACATGTGTCCACTGCGGGGAGCCTGAGGCCATCTGCCCCACGCCACCCTTCAAGGAGCACGGAGACAGGGAGGGAGCAGGACAGACTCGGTCCTGGGGGACCTTGGGGTCTGTCGGGCCTGGCAAAGGGATCCTGGGGCTGGATGTCCCCGGAGTCCTGCTGAGTTGCAGGGTTATGAAGGAGCTCTGGCCACAGCTGCTCTTGAAAACGCAGTGGGGCTAGACTGAGGTTGGCTGGAATTTTAGTCCCCCCGTCTCACTTTTATGTGCCAGGTACTGTGTTACCTACATCATCACCACCTGAATCTTCTCATCGCCCTCTGCTGACCTAATTTCTACCCATTTCCCCCCAACTCCAGCCTCTTCTGCCCCACAAGCCCACACCACACTGACCCTTCTACCCTCCTATAGCTCTGTTCTAGCTATATCGGAATTCTTCGAAATAATTTGCGCTCTCCAGCCTCTGGGCATTTGCACATGCTGTTCCCTCTGCCTGGAACCCTCATCTGGCTGACTCAGCAGGTCTCAGCCACAGCTTCCTCCGGGAAGCCCTCCCTGCCATTCTCCAAGTCTGCTTCCTTGCCAAGAGCTCCCTGCTTTGCCCTCTGATATTGTTTCATCACAGTGTATTGTCATCGTTTGTTTCACTGTCCGTGAGGTCCGTTTCGCTGTCTGAGGGCCCTTGTTGAGAACACTATTTGGGGTCTGGGGATTTAGCAATGCACAAAAGAGATAAAATCCCTGGCCTTCGTGAAGCTTATATTCCTGAGAGCTGGGCAGACCAAGCCTACGGGCCTTATTCAACCTTTGTGGACATGTCACTAAAGGCCTGAAAAGGACCTGTGAGATAGTGGAATTAGCCTGACTGTATGAGAGCACGCAAGTCGCCAGTTAGGGAACAGCAGGACTGGGATTCGAACCCAGACAGCCCTGGCCTGGTGGTCACCCGAGCTGTGGGGTTTCCATTGCATGACGCTGCCTCCTCCTTGTGCAGCCTGCTCCAGCCTCACTGGCGTCCTCGCCGTTCCTAACATGCCAGGCATGCTCTGGGCTCCAAGCCTCGGATCGTGCTGTTCCCTGTGCCTGGCACCCTCTTCCCCTTGATAACCTTAGTGCCCCCAACCCCCACCTCCTTTAAGTCTTTGCTCAAATGTTATTTTCTCAATAATGTCTTTTCTGACACCACTCTACAATGCACGCTCACACTCCTATGCTCCCCATATTCTATATTTTACCTATTTTATTGTGTCTGCCCTTACTAGAGCATTGGTCCCCTAAGGGCAGGGATTTTTGTCTTTTCTGTTCATTGTCCTATCACCACTGCCCCTCATAGGTGCTCGGTAAATATTTGCTGGATGGATAGAGGGACACAAGAGACACAGAACTGCATCAGGCTAGGTCTCTGCTCTGAAAGTCCTCGAAGTCCTGCCAAGGGAGACAGACATTGTCATCTGAGTGAGAAGCATGTTCTAACAGGGACGTGTGCAAAAAAAGAGCAAACCCCCCCCCCAAACACTTGTCCCCTTGGGACACCTCTCCCAAGACTCACCCTATCTCCAAACACCCTGGCCGTTTGTCTGGGGCAGAGAGTGCCCCTATCAGCCCTAGGGAGGGGGAGCTGGGAGGTGCAGCTCAAGCTGGACACCCTGTGGCACTGTCACATCGGTTCTGGAGCAGCCCCAGGGGAGCTGGGAGAGGAAATAGAGCCCCAGCCCCAGCCCTGGTGGCATCAGCTCCCATGCCCACTGTGCTATACAGGGCCATTCCCCTGGACTCAGAATGCCTGTGTGCCAGTCCAAGACCCCACCCCTGACCCACCGAGGGACCTTGAGCAAGTCACCTTCCCTCTCTGAGCCCTGTGAAACGAGAAGGTTGGAACTACATGAATGGATGAGGACCCCCTTACACATTTTTTATCAAAGCGTCATATAAATACAGAAAAGTACACGTATCACATTCAATGATTTTTCACAAAGTAAACATGTTCATATAACCAGCATCCTGGCTAAGAAATAAAACATTATCAGCTCCCCAGAAGCCCCCTTTACAACCCTTCCCCCTCCTTCCCTCCCCTAAAGGTACAGATTATCCCAAATTTTAACACTATAGATTGTTCCGTCTGCTTTTTTGAACTTTGAGGATCCCTTTGTAACCTCTACAAAAATGCTCTTTTGATTTTAGTATCTATGGTATCCAGCCCCCAAGATGACTCCCAATGGTGCCCTCCTGATGGCAGTTGTGCCCTTGGGTAGTGCCCTCCCATGTTGAGTCAAGGTGGTCTTCATGATCAATAAAATATGGCGAGATGACAGCGTATGGCTGGCAGTCATAAAGGCCATGTGGCATCTGCCTTGCTCCATTGGATCACTGGCTCTGGGGAGGCTAGTTGCCATGTTGTGAGCAGCCCGTGGAGAGGTCCCCATAGAGAGGAACGGAGGCCTCCCGCCAACGGCCGGCTCCAACGTGCCAGCCAGCAGCGTGAGTGCGCCATCTTGGAAGCAGATCTCCCAGCCCCAGTCGAGCCTTCAGATGGCTGCAGCCCCAGCCAACATGCGACTGCAACTCCACAGCAGATCCTGGGCCAGAGCTGCCAGCCAAGCCACTCCTCAAGGCGTGACCCATGGAAACTGTGCGAGATAATAAATATTTATTGTTGTTTTAAGCTACTAAGTTTAAGTAATTTGTTGCACAGTAATAGATAAGTAATACAGTATTCATTGATTGAGCAAATACTCAATGAGCCAAACCTCCTAGGCATTCAGTAATCCTTTAAGGGAACTCTAAAAGTTATCGTAATAGTTTCTACTCACACTTGATACAAGGGCTTCCATTTTGGTTCACGGCGAAGATTTGGGTCAGGCTAAGGACTGGCAGTAACTTCAAGGCCCCTGCAGGATATGAGGCCCCAGGTCTGGGCCACGGTGGGGAGCTACTCAGTTGCTCTCAAAGGCTCTTTTCATATGAAAACCCTGGGATCAGAGACTTTCAGGGACCCGCCTCCCAGTCCTGGATCCTTCCATATGGTCGGGCAATAGAATGTGATAGCAGGGAACCAGGTTTTGGGATCCAGCGGGCCTGCGTTCAAATCCCGACTCCTCCTCTTCCAAATCCATGTGACCTCCTCAAACATGCAGCCGTACTTCTCTGAATCTCAGTTTCCTCATCTGAATAATCGGAGATCAGATGCCTAGCTCATAGGTTGTCGTATGAAGAAGAAACCACGTGCACCTCGTCCTTGTGACACTTTGGAGACCCTTGAGAGACGGCAGCTGTAAAGATCATCAGACCACAGCCCGGCTGGGTACTCTCAGGGGCATGGGTGGGGGGCTATGGTCCCCCTCTCACGCGGGCTGCCCCACGTGCTGCCACACCCCCTCCTACCCTCACATCCCCAACAGCGAGTTTGAAGGGCCAGGTGAGCATATGGCCACTGGGCAGAACTTGGTTGGAGATGGGACTGCCCCCTCTCCCTCGTTAGCGTCGCCCGGGGGCCTGCTCTCTCCTTAGCAAAGGCCTGGATAACGAAGGCCACAGCCTATTAATTGCGGTGACAGTGATGAAGGAAGAGGGGGAGGCTGCTATTTGTCTTGCCCGTAACCTCTCGCATCATTCCAAGATGAATGAAAACTCATTTTCTGCTTTGATTCAGTCTAATTTCTCTGGGCCCCCTGGGCCTCAGCGGGGGAAGGGACTCACAGCCCCTGCCGGGGAGGAATGGAGGGGAGGAGGGGGATGGGTCAGAGGTCACAGAGGGAGGAGGACAGCTCCACCAGGGAACTGAGAACTTGTGGGGGGAGTGATTAGAGCATTCATTCATTAAGCACACCGCCCCAGTCTGGGCTTGCCCAGGTGCTAGCTGATTGGATCCATAAACTAATCCGGTGAAGGAGAGACTCTGCTACCCATTTCACGGATGAGACAAAGGTGGTGGCTGAGAGAAATGGCTTGCACAAGGTCCCGCAGAGAGGGAGGGCCGAAGCCCAGATTCAGCAGAGAGGAGAGCCTGCCTAGGGCCATGGCTGGTGCTTTCCCATCACTCAGGACATTGCCTCCTGCCTGGGTGAACAGTTTCCGTGGAAGGGAAGGGACCACGCAGGTGGGGAAGCCACCACACCATCCATCCATGCTCTCTTGGGGACTGGGAAAGGGATGGGGAATGGACTTTTTTATCCATCAAGAAACAAAGACTGGCCAAGAAGGGCCTTGTTGGAACAGCCATTTTCTCATTTGTAAGATGGAGCCAATAGTCCCTGCCTCCGTGGACCCTGTGGCAGCTGGAAAGGGGTGATGAGAATATGCATGAAGGTGCATATTCACCTGGTCCTTCCTCTCTGTAGAAAGGGAGAAGCAAGGCAGTAGCCTCCAACAACTTGAGCTGCTTCGTTCCAGGTAAATGATTGTCCCAAGTTAACTGTGTGTCCAGGGCTCATCTGCCTTACGGTCCCTGCACTCGCCTGCCTGGTCACTCACTGACTGCATCACCTCGGTCCCCTCTGATGGTCCAGTGGTCCCAGCAAACCCAGACTGTGGGGGGAGTCTGGGCCCGTGCCCTCCCTGCTGGGGTGGCCTCACAGCTGCAGGGGAGCTGTGTGGACATGAAGAGGGTGGGATACACCCTGGGTCTGCTGCAGGCTCACAGAAGAAACTCAGCAAAGCATGATGAACACGCTTCACATAACATCCTCCCAGGGCTTTGGGGCAATAGGTGAAGGGGCTGCCATTAGGAGGAAGTCGTAGGTGGTGCCATGCATGAATAGGGTATGGGCTTTGGAACCAGCAGCCTGAGGTGAGTCACAGCTCTGCTGGGTGACCTTGGGCAAGTTTCTTTGCCTCTCTGGCAAAGAAAGATTATTTATCCCTAAAATAATCTTCTTCATGTGATTATCAATTAACTTATGTAAGGCGCTCATAGCACGTGCTCTGAGTGCGTTGGGTACAGGTCAGAGCCTGGGTTGTGCTCTAAGGGGCTACAGCCAGGCTGGGAACGGCTGGTTCAGGGTCGGCCTGTGTGAGAAGGGAGGCAGCTGACTCCACCCTGCCCCCTCCTCCCACCAAACTATGGTGTCCTCCCATCTGCCTCAGATCTGAATTGCAAATGGCCTTCCTTTCTCCACCACTCCAGCTGGGGACAGCTGAGTCCAGAGATGTATCCCTGCCCCTGTAGGCTGCCTGAAGCCTGCTCTGTCTCAAAGGGTCTGTAGGCAGAGCCCCCAGACCAGAACCCCTCTCCAGGATCGGGGGAAAGAGGAAGCAAGGCCCAGTTAGAACCACCTACCCTGGCATTCCAGGCCTTCACAGCCTGGTCCTGGTCCCGCCTCTGTCTCTGCTTCTGCAAGAAACTGCAGCTCCCCATCCTTACTCCTCCACCTCCTGCCCCACCTGTAGGGAAGGTAGGTGACATTTGTTGAGTGCTTATAGGTGCCAGCCTCTCAGCACTGTGCTATAAGGGTCTTGGAACCCCATGAGGTATGTGCTGTGACAGTCCCATTCTACAGATGGAGGAACAGAAACTCGGAGAGGTCACATGGCTAGCAGGGGCCAGAGCTGGGCTGCACAACCACATCCTGCTCCCTCCAGAGCCCAGCTCCCAACCCTCATTCTATTCTGCCACAAAGCACACGCTGCACACAAGATATAGGCGACCTGAAGGCAGGGAGCCAGGAACTGTAGTGAAGGTGTCAAAGGAGCTCCTAGAGGAAGTCATTCATTCCCTGATTTGCTATTTAGCAAGCGCCTACCAGGTGCTAGGCACTCAGATAATAATCATGATGATGAGAACAGCATCCGTAATAATAACATTAGGACGGTAATGATGTAAAGACGGTTGCTGAGCTCCTACCATGTGTTCAGCTAGGCATTTTGGATGCAAAGCTCTAATCCTGGTAGTAGCCCTGCAAGGCAGTTGTTACTATTATCGCCACTTTATAGATGAGTTAGCTGAGGCTCAGAAAGCCTAAGCATCTCAAGTGACTCAGATGTCAAGCACTTGAGTGAGAATTTGAACCCTGGCCTGTCTTTGAATAACAACAGCAACCACAGTGACGATACTGTCTAGCATTTATTGGGTACTTTCTGTGTGCCAGACGGTCTGCTAAATGCTCAAAATGACCACGTAAGCCAGGTGTCCTTACCATCTCCATCTTACTGATGAGGAAACTGTGGCTTGGAGGTCAAGTAAACTGCTCAAGGTAATTGAGTGTATAGTAGGGGTCTACCAGCCTGTCTAGAGCAAGCAGTTTAAGTACAAGGACTTGATTCTCTCTCTGTCTGAACACTGCAGCAGCCTCCTACTGGGACTTCTCTAGTCTCTTCCCCTCCTAACCTTCGTTCATGGCTCATTGTCACTCTGCTGACAGAGGTACTGTTCAAAAACTCAAGCTGTGGCAAAGGCAGCTAGCTGTCCCCCAAAAGATCATGCTCCACCCTCCAAAGGGAGCAGTTATCACTGAAAGGCATTGCCCTGCCAGGTCCTACACTTCTCAGAGCTCTTCGCACCTGCTTGAGGCTACGTGACTACTCACCAGTAGAATTCGAGCAGAAGTGAGGTCTGTTGCTTCTGGGCTAAGTGATTAAGAAGTAGTTGTGCCTTCTCTACCCTCTCTCTTTCCCTGTCCATCAGTGGGAAGTGGGGGATTCCAAGACCTTGCAAGATTCCTTACCCTTAGAAGTTGTTATGGATTGAAGTGTGTGTTCCCTCAAAATTCGTATGTTGGAATCCTAACCCAATGTGATGATATCTGGAAGTGGGCCCTTTGGGAGGTAATTAGGGTTAAATTAGGTCATGAAGGTGGGGCCCTCATGAATGGGATTAATGCCCTTATATACAGAGGAGATAGGATCTCTCTCTCTCTCTCTCTCTCTCTCTTTCTCTTTCTTTCTCTCCTCTCTGCCATGTGAAGATTCAATGAGAAAATAGCTATCTGCCCAGCTATTTTTAGTTTCCCGGCTAATTTTTTTTTCCTATTTTTTAGTAGAGATGGGGTCTTGCTTTTGCTCAGGCAGGTCTCAAACTCCAGACCTCAAGCAATCCTCCAGCCTCAGCCTCCCAGAATGCTAGGATTACAGGTGTGAGTCACCACACATGGAGAAGGCAGCTATCTGTAAACCAGGAAATGAGCTCTCACCAGACACCAGCTCTTCAGTGTCTTAATCTTGGACTTCACAGCCCCTGGAACTCTGAGAAATAAATGTTTGTTGTTTAAGTCACACACTCTATGGTAATTTGTTATAGCTGCCCAAACTAAGTTGAGGGTGAAAGGAGCCTAGTGATTCCTGAATCACCATATGGAAGAAGTGACCCACAAACCTGGAGCGCCCATGTTAGACTGTTGTGTATGCAAGAAATACATGTTTTGGATGAAGCCACTAAAATTTGGGGGTTTATGTATTACAGCAGCCAGACTTAACCTAACAGATAATATATTCCCTCCTGGTTCATACTTCTAAATGTTTTCCTGTACCTGAAGAAGAAAATCCAAACTTCTTACTATTGTCTATAAGACCTTTAGCAATCTGGGTTTCATCACCTTTCCAGATTCATCTCCCACCTCCACGTTGAAAAAGAAAATTTGTTCAATCACAGGGTTTTGCTATTTCCCAAAGAACAGCATGTGTTCTTCACACTTGTGGGTGTTTATATGTGCCTCTGTCTGAAACACCATCCTTCTTCTCTCTTTAGAAAATGTCTATTCATCCTTCAAGACCCATTTCATATATTACCTCTGTATTGAAGTTCTTCCCTTTCTGTAGCAGAGGAAGTTGCCACTGCAGAAACCTCCACAACTGCACTTATCAGCATGCACTGTAATTAGTCGTGCCTATATCTTTTTTTTTCTTTTTGAGACAGAGTCTGATTCTGTTCCCCAAGGTAGAGTTTCATGGCATCAGCCTAGCTCACAGCAACCTTAAACTCCCTGGCTGATGTGATCCTCCTGCCTTAGCCTCCCGTGTAGCTGGGACTACAGGCACGCACCACCAGGCCCGGATAATTTTTTCTATTTTTAGTAGAGATGGGCTCTCGCTCTTGGTCAGGCTGGTCTGGAACTTCTGAACTCAAGCAAGCCTCCTGCCTCGGGCTTCCAGAGTGCTAGGATTACAGGCTTGAGCCACCGCGCCCAACCCAGTTGTTCCTATATCTGACTCTCTGACCAGACTGTGGACTCCTCCAAGGCTGGACTTGTACCCCATGAATTTTTATATTACCAATGCCTCCTAAGATGCTTTCAACACAGAAGGTGCTCAGCAAAGAAATGAACGTGTGGATAAACCAAGAAACCACATGGAGGATAGGGTTTATGTTTCCAGCTGTGCAGGGTTTAGCCTCAGGCATAAATCCTCCCATAGGGTGAAGCTGGGAAGTCTGTTTGCTGCCCTCAGAGACAAAGTGATAGAAGCCTAGGAGTCTAGAGGGAAAATTGACCCTCTGCCGTCACTTATCCAAAGTCTCTGAAAACTCCCATGGTCAGAACCCACATGACCTCTTGGTGCTTATTCCTGAGACAGAGGAGAGAATGAGGAGAAATGACAAGTTCTAGACTCAAGCTGATTCATTTACCTGCTATAAGGCCTACTGGGAGCAGAAGGCCTGGCCTCAGCCTCTTCCTGAATAATCAGGGGCTGTCTCCAGGGTTAGATGGACCTGGGTTTGAATCCTGAACCCGCCACTACTCGTGGGACTTGGACATGTTGCTCATATGCCTGTCTGTAAAATGGGAAAATGCCACCCAACTCACAGGATTGTTGTGGGAACCTAAAACATTCCTTACCAGGTGGGATTGACATTTTCTAACCTGAGAATGGGCCTCCCAGGCAGGGCCTGGGAATAAGGACATCACTGGCTCCCCGAAATCCTGTCCTTTTCCCTCCAGTCCCCACCTCCGCGCCTGGTGGGGCAACTCTGGCTCCCTGAGAATCTCAGCTGCTTCTGCAGTGAGTTCATATTGGGTATTTTTTTCTTCCACCAAATTGTGAGTGGGGGACACAGCAGAGACATTCAGGGCTTCAAGTAAAAAGAAAGTCTGAGACTTGGAGAGATGGGGAGGGGAGAAGAGGAGAGAAACCACTAAGGAAAGGAAACTAAGGTAAAATGGGAAAATAAAAACACCAGAACCAAAAGACCAAGACACTAAGGGACACAGAGACAGAAAGGTGGGAGCAAAACAGGGCAAGAGAGAACAGCAGCAAGGTGGAAAGGGGCAGCCACAAAGGGGGTCAGGGGGACGGACACTCAGCCAGCTAAGCAAGGATGGGGACAAAGCGAAGCCCCCTCGACCCCTAGCCGAGCAAGGCTTTCAGCCCCAGAGTGTTCTGCTGCAGAGAGAGAAAAGCCTCTTCTCCCACATCTGAACGAATTTGATATTCAATCAATGAAGATTAACTCGCTCAAGGTAAGGGGGTTTTTACATCCATAAGGAAGTCAAATACGATTATGCAGATGAGAAAATTATCCTGAGACAGGAGCGTCTCGTATATGATAATGACGTGGAAGGGTGGACTCCCACGCTGATTACCACATCTCCCAGACCAGACTGAGGTGGAGGAGACCAGGAAGGGCAGAGGTGACCCAGAGTCCCACCCAGGGTGGTTGGTCAGAGATGTCTTCATCCTGGATGTCCCTTTCTGGAGTTGAGGACACTTCGTTTAAGTCAGTCAAGTCCCTAACAAGAGCCTTGAGCCTGCCTTGTGTACTGAAGATGCCTGGGCCACCTGCTCTTCTCTTGAATGAGCGGGCTTCTCAAACTTTGGGTCTGAGTGACCTGGAGACCCTCATCAACTGCAGGCTGAGCTTTAGAGGGCCCGGCTCGGTGGTTCTCAGTCCTGGTTGCAATCAGAGTCACCTGGGGAACATAAAAAAACTACTAATGCCTAGAAAGTACCCCAGACCAATTAAACTAGAATATCTGGAAGAGCCTGGACACTGGTATATTTTTAAAAAATGATTCTAATGTATAACCTGGATTGCTAACCCCTGACCTAACTGATGCCTGGAATCCTGAGAAGTCCATAGATCTATTCCAGACTCCAGGGACCTCCAGAAGCCAGGCTGGGGCCAGGACAGGGGCCATGGGAGAGGCAGGAAAGAGCAGAAAATGGGGTGAGTGCCCAACAGTGGGAGTGGGCTTAGGACACTGCCCTGGATCTCCCCCACCCAGCCAGGGCAATGGAGGATGGGGGTGAGGAGGGGGAGGCAGAGAGGGAGAAGGGCAGTGGACGCTGGAAGCCGCCTGCTGCTCCGTGCCCTTGTGCCTCTGCCATGCATTTCTCTGTCTTAGTATTTACATCTCTCTTTCCCTCTCCCTCTCTTCCTTTCCTCCCCTTTCCTTCTCTCTCTCTCTCTCTGTCCCTGTATGTGGTGCTGTGCTTGTCTGGGCACCTGCGTGCGTGTATGAGTGCACCTCTGTGACTTTGTGCCTGTGCATGCTGTAGAGTTCCGGGTCTCTTGCTCTGTGTGAGCGTGTGGTGTGTGCGCACCCTGTTTCTGTGTGGGACGCGTGTGTGTGAAGCAGAGGCTTGTCCCTGTGTACATGCGTGTCTGGATGGGAGTCTGTCCGAGCAGGGGGTGTGTATCTATGTGTATATTTGAGTGGGCATGTGTCAGCATGTTTGGGTGTATCTGAACGCCTCCGCATGGCTGCATATCAACGTGGGTGTGAAGATCCGAGTGTGTCTAGGTGTGTATTAGGGAGGGAGTGTCTGAGCAGGGACGAGTCAGCAGTGTGCGTGCATATCTGTATGCACCTATGTGTCCGTGTGTGTGGGTGTGCGTGTGTCTAGGTGGGTGTGTATCTGTGTGTGGGAGGGTGGAGGTATCAGCATGGAGTGTGAGTGTCTCTGTGCACATCACTGTGTGGATCTTCTTACCAGTGCATGTGGTATAGGGCGTGTGAGTGTCTGGGAGGAGCATATCAGTGTGTGGGGGATGCGTACCCCACGTGAGACCGGGCAAGTGTACAGTAGTGTGTGGGGTATGAGAACTTGTGTGTCTGTGTGGGTGTATTGGCGTGTGCAGTCCATGTGTGTGTGTGCGTGTGTATCTCTGTGAGTGTCTAAAAGTGTGTGTTTCTGCTTCCAAGGAGTGTGCATATGTGCGCATGAATTACCGGGAGTATCTGTCCATCAAGTAGGGCACGCTTGTGTCTGTGCGGAGTGTACCCCCGCTTGCGGACGCGAGTGTCTGCATGTCTACATATCTGTGTGCCTGTATAAGTCTGCACCTCTCCGGCTTGGCTGGGCCCTGGCACTGTAAATCCATCAACTCCACATGATTTTGTCAATTCTGACAGCTAACTTCAACATGACGACAAATCTGGCCCCAGAGGATATTAAGCAAAGACACATGAGCCTATAATTTTCTGCTTCCACGTGTGAGATGCTATAATAATCAAAAGAAAATGAGTTTCTAACTACCCCGGCTCTTTGTGCTGTTGCCTTCATGCCGGCTGCACTAATTGAATCACCCAGCACCACTGTATCAATGGTAACTTGGGTATTGGGGGGTAATCAGGCGTGTGGGGGGGACCAGCTTGGAGAGGTGTGGGGGCTTTTGTGAAGGTCCCATCTGCCTCATGCACCAAAGCCTCCTGCCGCCCGCCTGCATTTGGCTGGACAAGGGAGTGACTGAAGGGCAGCCCCTTACCCAGGGGAATCTGGGGAGGGGCCGCCTGCGGGAGGGGGCACCTGTACCCAGATGCTGCAGCTCAGGCCCCTCGATCCCGGAAGGAGAACTGCAAAAATAATAAAGATCCAGACATTGGAGGTGGGCCTACCGGGGTTCCCTCCTGACCGACGACCCTTGTGTCATTTGATTTCTGGGGGGTATAAACACAGATGAAGCACCTTCGGTTGCCTTGCAGAGAGAGGCACTTGGAAACTGTAATGATTTTTGCCTTCACTGAGTGTTCAGAGTGCGTTACCGTGCCTCATCTGCTTGTCTCTTCTCAGTGTGAGATATGGCTTGTCATCCCATTTGATAGCTGAAGAAACTGAGGCTCAGAGAGATTAAAGAACTTGGTCACTTGGGAGAGGCACAGCACTCTCTATATATGATCGTTGGGGGAGTGTGTGCATGTGTTCGAAGATGGAAGAGAAACAGTCCCTAATGACTTCTAGGGGTGCCCCCAACAGTCCTGTGGCTCAAAAATAACAACTGTTCACCCTGATACAGCACTTACCATGGGGCGCTTACTGTGTATTAATGTGTGTAACCCTCACAGTGAGTTCACCAGGTAGACACGCAATGATTTCTGTCTTACAAATGAGAAGACCAGAGCACAGAGAGGCTAAGTAACTTGCCCACGGTCATGTGGTTGGTGGGTGGCAGGATTGGGCTTTCCAGCTTGGGAAGTCTGTTCCACAGTCCGCATTTTCATCCATCACCTGTTCTTAAAGATCCAGCTGTGCCCCATGCCCCCTTTTGCCCCTCAAGGTCTTCTAAATTGAATCCCTCATTTTTCTCCAAGAGACATGCTCTCTGCACCCAAGGGACCATTCCTCCTGAAGCAACACTCCAGAGTGGGTTGGAGATGCCTCTATCTGCAACCTCACTGTGCATCCCCATGTCACCCTCCAGCTCACACCTCCACCACTTCCAATCAGATAATCAAGTTTTCACCAAGCACCTATTATGTTCCCAGAACTGGGTGGAGAACTGAGAGCTTCAAAGAGATTAATATAACTCCATACTTTTATGTAGCAAAGCTTGAAGCAGTAGAAAGAGCACAGTCTTTGGAGCCAGGCAGATCTGGGTTCTGGTTCTGGAACCGTCACTGACTAGCTTATTGTTAAACATCTCTGGGGCTCCATTTTCTCAACTATAAAATGGAGACTTTCTCCCTCTAAATCAGGAAAATGGCAAAGATATCTGCTCTTTTACTACTGCTATTCCATAATGCCTTGGAGATCCTGGCCAGTGAAATAAGAAAAGAAAAATAAATAAATAAAAGACATATAGATTGGAAAGGTAAAAGAAAAAAAATCCTTATTCATAGACAACATTATCATCTTCATAGAAAACCCTATGGATTGACCAAAAGCAAAGAAAATACTAGAACCATTAAGTTTAGCAAAATTTCAGAATGGGAAGTGAATGTACAAAAGTCAATTGTATTCCTATATGCTAACAATAAACAACTGGAAGTTGAAATTAAAATAGGAATGTTAATCCCACCTCACAAAATTCTTGGAAGGAGTAAAATAAAGTAAAATTTAGAAATATCTAGCTTTCAAGCTTCCTGATAAGCTTTCTTGAAAAGGGAAGAAAGAGGCTGATAGAGAATCACACCCAACATCTATCCCCTCCTGTCTGCACCAAAACCACAGAGAGGGAGTGTTTCTGTTATGTCTTCAATAGTTGTGCCAATTATAAATCTTAGGGCTTTATTTATCCACAATTTGAGGGGAGCAGGAGATGGGGAGGTGGTTCATCATAATCCGAGACTCCCTGGAAAATGTGCTGCCACAAACACGTGAACATTGTCCATCACGTGGGCTGCCCAGAGAAGAAACTGAGACTCACAGCCTGTGTGAGCATCCCCTCCTCTCCCTCCTCCTGCTCTTCCCATCTTTATATTATTCCACACACCTGCTGAACTGGGCCCAAAACATATAGTGCAACCTGAACAAATCTTAGGCCAGTCAAAGCCTTCTTCATATCCAAAAGAAACTCTAACAGCCTACAAAAGCATCGATTTGCAATGAAGCCTTTACAAAAACTCTTGAGCAAGCTGTAAAGTGGGGAAGAAAACTGTATCATACAACAGACAGCAAAGCTCTCTCAAAATCCTCTTCAGTCCTATTGTTCCCCCAAGTGTCATAGGTCACTACCCCCACTACCACCCCCTTTCTCCTTTGTCTCTCCTAAAACTCCAGCTCTGCTCTCTTGCATCCGCCACTTGCTAACTGGATTGATTCTATTCTGATCCAGCTTTTGCCGCTGATGACTTTATATTCTTTCTTGGGTGGAACTTCTTCAAGTCTGTATCTGTACCTGTCATCTTGATCAGCTCAGGAGTGGAAACATGGGCTGGGTGGAAAAAGGCTGTAAATATTTACACCTTAATATTTCAGCTCCTGCCTTAGCAGAAGCCTTCAAGTTGCCCACAGCCTTGTAGAGGGAGGACAAGCATAGACGGCTACACCATACCACACCACGGAGACGCTGTCCTCGAGGCTGGTCCAAAGCACTATAGATGCAAAGAAGAGACCCAATTCCTTCATCAGGAAAGCTTCAGCAGGAGGTGACATCGAATCAGGGCTTGAAGCATGAGTGGGCATTCGCTGATGGGGGATGCAGAGGAAAGGGGAGAAGGGTGAGCAGTTACACTTCACCTCCTGGCACTTTGCATCTCCTATCTTCTTTATTATCCACCCACCCCCAATAGTCTGGTGAGAAGGGTGTACATTGGTAGTCCCATTTTACTGAATTGGAGGTTGAGGCCCAAGAGGAAAATGATCTTGTCAAGGTCACCCAGAGAGTAGTTGGCACAGGTAGGACTTGAATTCTGGTCTCTCTGGCTTCAAAATCGTTATGGGCAGGTGGCGGGAGAGGAGAGAGAACTTCAAATATTCCCTGGGTGGGGAGTAGGGGGGGTGGAATGAGGAGACTCTGGTCACCAGGACACGTGGATCAGTGTGTACAGCACATAAACCACCATTTATGGAAGAGGTGGGAAAGACTATACATAGTTGCTTATTTTTTTGCATAAAAAATCTCTGGAAGGACACCCACGTACTTGGGAACTTTGGTTGCGCTTGGAATGGGACTGGGCAGTGGGGGATGACTGCAGGACTGGGGCAGGAGTGGAGGGAGAACTTTTACTCCCTCTTTTATGCTTTTTGAAACTTGATCCATGTGAACGTGCTACTCATTCAAAAAAGATAAACTAAATTTTTCTGAAACTAAAAGAATGAGCATTACACAGTCACACTGAAATTCAAAATGAAACAGTTCCCAGCCTTGACCATACACTCACGGGTCACCTTGGGGTCTAGGCTTGGCCCACCCTGGGGCTTGGCAGGCTGGAGATGGGCTGTGTGTGGGGTGGACGTGAGCGGTAAGGCCCTCTCGGCTCGCTGCCACCACGGACATTCCCTCTCTAGTCTGACGGGTGAGGGGCTGTCAGACAGGGGGCGGGGGGCTGCAAGAGAGACGCCCGAGATGGGACGGGACATTTGGGCAGTTGGGGCCGATTTGTCGCCATTTTCACGGGCAGACTTGCGAATTAAATGGCATGAAATTGAGCACAGACCAGGTTGCCCCCCAGAGACGGGGCAGCTCCCGCCCAGGAGGGGAGAATGCGCCAGGCGGGAGGGGTGGCGGGCTGCACGCTCTGCTGCTTCTGGGTGCAGATGGAGACAGAATGGAAGGGGGCTGGGCTCGGCTCCTCCTCCCGGGCCCTGCCCGCCCTCCACTGTCCTCAGACAAGCTGAGGGTCTGCTGGACCCCAGCAGTGGGCTGATCCTGAGCTGGCTCTCTTGTGCCCAAGTACCCCTGGGAGTCAAGGCTGTGGGTAGCAAGCAGGCTGGAGTCCCATTCAGGGGTCCCTCAGACCCTTTTGCTTATCTCAGCATCCCTGGGGCCATTTTTGCTCAGTACCCAGGAATGAGGACTAAAAGGAGGCCCAGTGCTTCACCGGGTGGAGAAGGGAGGCTCTGTGCCCGGAAGAGGTGCATGGGGCACGGCATCTACTGGGAGAAACTAGGAACCTGGGTTCCCGTTGGGGTCTAACTTGGTGGCTTTGAGTGAGTTATCCTTTTCTGAGCCTCCCTCTGTTTATCTGTAATAATAATCACAACCATGGGCCCGATGCTGTTCTAAGTGTCTTGTGTACTTTGTAGCGATTCACTTGATCTTGATGATGCCTTATCAGGCAGGACTATTATCAATTACACCCCCATTTTTCAGATGAGAAAACAGATCGTCTGGCCAGTGAGTGGTGAAAATAGGATTCGTGTTTAACATGCCACTACCTCAGGGAGGCGAGGGTGAGATGAAATGAGATGATGAACATTTACGGTTTTACACGTGGTATGTGTGTAACCAGCATGGGCTGCTGTTATCACTGTTCCATTTGCCCTTTGGCAGAGGACAGGAAGTTTGAATGCAGAATGTTAGAACTGGAAGGAATAATCCAGACCTTGTGTAGTTCACACTCATGGACTTGACAGGAAGAAAACAGAGGCCCAGGGAAGGGAACTGACTTGCACAAGGTCACCTGGGTTGGACCAGGACTGAATGGGTCAGTGACCCAAGTCCTTGCTCTCCAGGCCCCTGAGGATGTCCCGGAGCTTTGGGGAGGGCAGCCCACTTTACTTTTCCACGAGGAAAAGCATAACCTGCAATTTCAATCCCCATGGGCTGTGAGTTTTCCCTCCCCAGGTGGGAGGGAGACCTAGCTCCAGCCTGGGTGGGGATAAGGAGAGGAGACAGCCTTGATCTGCCAACCTGGGCACCTCCTCCTGGGCACAGCTTTGCCCCACAATTAGGAAGGATGTGTCTGCCTCAGCGCCAGGCCCAGCGAGCTCATGAAAACCACGAAGAGCCCTGCAGGTGGCCAGGGGGAGGACAGGCCCCATGGTGCTTAATAGGACCTAATCTCCGCCAGTGTTGTCGGAAATGAAAATGAAAAACAGCCGCGATTTTGTGGTTTAAAAATTAGCATGTGTGCCTACATTGTAAGCCCCTGGCCTGCATTACCATGCAGATTCATCCCAGGCCCAGCACGCGGCCAAAATATGTAATTACACACAGGCTGGGGCTGTAAAAGTTGCTCTCCTCTTTGCTAGCTATATAATATGGATTTTTTAAAAACAAGAGCTAGATCTGGACTTTTGTGAGGAACCTACTTCATAAGGGAGGCTACCCATGGCATCTAGGGTGAGGGAAGGTCTCAGTCCCCGCAGCAGTATGTGATGGGGCCATGTGGGTGGATATGCCCACTTAAGAGCCATCTCCCTAGGCCGGCGGAAGGAGGGCAGGAAAGGGAAAGTACTGTGCCCGCCACACTCCAGTCCCATTCAGTGTTCCCACATGCATTCTCTCCTCTAGTCTGCACGGGAAACCTAAAAAGTAGGTAACTTTATCCCCATTTGAAAGATGAGGAAACTGAGGCCAGTAAGTGGTGGAGCCTGGAATTCAAACTCGTGACTCCAAAGACTTTACTCCTAACTTCACTAGACTCTTTTCATCTGACCCATGAACAGACACTTTGGCTGAAGTCACTGGGGAAGGAAGAATGGGGAGCAGGAGGTGTATATCAGTGTTAAAAATGAAGATTGAAGGGAATCGAAGTCTTCACATGGGGACTCATGATGGTAGGAAGTGAAAGAAAAAGAGATCCCAACCATTAGCACAAAGGCTGACACATAGTAGCTGTAACAAATGACTGATGGCATGAATGGAACAAAGCCCTGGAATAAAAGTCAGTGCTGTTATTCAGAGTTGAGTGGTGGAGAAAGTCCACATAGTGAGAGAGATGAATAAATCGATGTCCCATTGTGGGATCGATGTCCCAATCCAGAGTTGGATGGGAAAGGGAGTCAACATTCCAATGTAGGAATCAATACCCCAAAGAAGATCAGGGTGAAGTCGTCAGCATCCCATGTCGAGGATCAATGTCCCAATATAGAGTTGGTTGAGAGGAATCAGTGTCCTACCATAGGGATGGGTAAGAAAGTCAACATCCCAATGTAGAGATCAATGTCCCAATTTGGAGTTGGTTTATGGGAAATCAATGTCCCAATGTGGGAATCAATGCCCCCAGTATTGGAATCAATGACAGTCAATGATCTACAAGTACGGGTGTAGCAGTCAATGTCCCAATGTGAGATTAATGATAGCCAAAGTCCCACAATAGGGATAGGTGAGGGTCCATGTTCCAAGTTAGATACCAGCTTGCCAATATGGAGAACAATAGAACACCTATCCATGAATTCTAGGCTTCCCTGGGGGCTTTTCCTTCCATTATTTGCACTGCAGGGATAGTTTCCAGGCTCCCTGCCCTTTCAACCCACTGGCTAAGTCCTCCATGGCAGAAAATGTGGGGAGGGGTCAGTGTTCTTCCCCAACATGCCCCAGCCTGGTTTTCCACAGTCGTTCTCCTATTCTGGGAGTTCTCCTATTCTGTAGCCCATCCCCAGAGAGAGCTTGCAAGTGAGTCCAGAAGGTCCCTCCAGCCCAGGAGAGGCTAGTAACTTTCCAGGGATTATTTCCTCAGGAAGTCCAGGCCTTGTGCTCCTCCCAGCTTAGCCCCAACCAATAGCAGATGAAATACAGTCACAACCAGAAACGTTCTTACCCTGTCGCCCTGATAGTTGTCTAAACCCCCCAGCTATCCATGTTATTTAACATTGCATCTGCCATTTGAGTGATTGCCTTCCCACATTTTACCACTGAGAAAAGCAAGGTCCAAAAGAGTGAACTAGTTGGCAACAGAGGAGTGAGTGGCAGAGATGAAACCAGAAGCCTGATTCCTGCCTGCCAGCTCAGCCCTTTCCCCCCTGATTTGGGTGGCATAATCCCCCCACCCCCACCAGCACCACCACCCCCTGACCTACATGGGTGCTGAGAGTGCACCACGCAGTTTGGGCAAAGGGGTTCAAGGCGTCTCTCCCCCAAACCTCCACTTTGCTGCCTCTTTCCCATCACCCCTCAAATCCCCCCAAAGTTGGGAGACAGGATAAAGGCCTCTGTTGCTTTCTAGGGTTGGAGATCGAGTTGGAGGGCAAGATGGCTGAAGCCTCCCAGCCTCAGCTGCCCCAGGGGCTCCAGGGGAGAGTGTGATTTTTCTCTTGCTCAGACAAAGGCTGGGGCCGTGGCATCTGTCGGCTGACTCTTGTGTCTGGCAGCTGCTCTGACAGTCAGACCCAAGGCAGGTGCCAGTTTGGGGAGGGAGGGGAACGCCCACACTCACACTCACATCCCCTTCTTCCCCTCACCCCCACATGTACACGCGATGCCTCCTGTTGCCTATCCCCCCCCCCAGCAAGCCCACCCTGTACACCCAAGATCCAGAGCTTTGGGGACAAGACCCCCATCCCACGTGGTTCCACTGCCCCTCCCCCATGTGCTTGTCCCGCCAAGCTCTGCTACCAGCGCCCTTGGGCGCCTCTGCCCAGCCAAGGAAGAGCTAGGAGGGGAGGGGTGTCTGGCAAGAGATAGGGGACCTTGTGCCTTATGGGATGTCTCTTACTCAAGTTTCTCTTCCTAAGGCCAGAGGGCTTTCTGGAGACCTCCTCAGCAGCTGGAGCCCTCAGTTCTCCAGACCGGGAAGGGGAGAGGCGAGATACACAAGCTCACAGAGATGGGAAGCCATTGTTGGTAGACAGACAGACAGCCTGGTGTGTGATCACACTAGGGGTGTGTGTGCACGGGTAAGGAAACATGAGAACACACCCAAACACACAGGGGTACTCATGCACATGTTTGCATACATACAGCACATGTGCATGCATGTATACACACACACACACACACACGGAGCCATGTGACAAGTTCGAAAGTGTTTCAAATGCCCAGTCAGAACTCTGTGCTCCATATTTCCAAAAATATTTATTTATTTATGTACTTATTTAAATCATATGACCAGCCCATTCTCCCTCTGAAAAGAAAAATTTTAAAGCAGCTGAGACTCCTCCATTTAGGTGGCTAATTGTAAAATCTATCATTATCCACATATTTTATTTTTTATTTTATGAGCAGAGAGAATGTGGTAAGGGCAGCGGTGAGGTGGGGGTGGAGGGGAGCGGGTGGTGGTGAGAGTTGCCCTGTTAAGAAGATGATGCAGGAGAAGAATATTTCTGCCAGAGCTCCATGGTGGGAAAAAAATGTACACATTTTATCCAAAGATGCTTCCGAGCCCCCTCCCCAGTGCAATCCTCTAGACCTCCCCACCCCACTCCCCATCTCCCAGCCACCTCCCTGCCTGTCCCAGGCCTCTCCTTCCCTCCCTCCCTGCAGCCCCCGCCCCTCCCCAGGGCCCCCTCCTCAGATGCAATCCCCCTGCTGTAATTTCTGGGGGAATTGCTTCATCTCGGGTGCAGATATATTTGTGTCAAGGTGCAGCTGCACAGATAGCCTTCCTCTATGCATAGTAAGAGGGTTTCAGAGAGAGAGGTTGTGCCCAGAGCAAGGCCTTATCAGAGCAAGCTGCCTGCCATTTATCTGATTCCCCATCAAATAGGAAAACGGGCCTCAGGCTGCTGCTTCCACTTTCCTTGGGAAAGCCATGGGGGGAATAATAATTTACTCCAATCTTTTTGTTTCCAGTGCTCACCTTCAGCCTGACACAGTCTCGGGTCTCTCCACCAGCCCCCCTACCCTGCTCCCAGCAATGCCAGCCTGGGGGTACAAGGTTGAGCCCCAGCCCCCCAGGGCCCACCCCGGGACACCCCCAGAAATGCCCTTGCTGGTTGAATGGACCTTCATCATGGATCAGCTCCAGCTGGAGAAGATACCCTTTGGCATCAGGCAGTGTAGACTCTGGGGAAAGGAGGCAGGGACCCAGTGGGGAGCGGGGGAGGCTGGGCCTGGCTGCAGGGGGCTGGCTTCCTTCCCGGCCCTCACACATACGCAGGTCCCCCATGAACACTCACTCTGTGTGTGCACTCACGCACCCAGATGCACACGCGTTTGTCAGGCTTGGCCCTACGAGCACCCTATCGGTGTTGCACGAGGACCTGTCAGTACCTTTATCTGTGTGTCTGTCCATCTGTCTGTCTATCTGTGTCTGGGGTGGAGATGAATGGAAGACTGGCGGCTGTTTCTGTTCTGTGTCACAGTGTGTGACCTCCCATCTCAGTTCACAATCCCAACAGCCAAGAACAAGCCCAAGACAGGATGACAGGGACAGTCTGAAGGGGAGTAAGCAGTGGGCGAGGGAGGGGTCCCAGCCAGGCCTGGTGGCTGGTCATCTTGCGTCACCCTTCCTGGCGGAGGAGCTGCTCCAGGGAGCAGGAGGCAGTCCATCTGGTGCAGGAGCTGTGGAGAGGTGGGCATGGGGTGGGGGTGGCGCTCCCCACAGGCCTGCCATAAATCACAGTTATGTGGCCAGGGGCAGGGGGCAGGCAGGGGGCAGGGGGCAGCCGAGGCAGCACACGCAGGCCGAGGCAGAGAGGCCAAGGTCAGGTGCGGCTGTAAATCGTCACCTAAATGCTTCCAAGTGAAGGCTAATCAGGGTGCAATGACAGAACACACCCAGCCCCACCCTGCCCCCGTGGGCACGCGCATGTCTGTGCAAGCACATACACACTCACAGACACAAAGGCGTGCCTAGACATGTCTGCATACAGAGCTGTGCACACAAAGGTGTCACATCCCCACCTGGATATGCAGCAACACACGTGCTTACTACTGCCACATGTGCACGTCACACACGCACTCCAGGCAGCTCTGTACCCACTCAGGCTCATTCCGACCCAGGAGCACAAAGATCTTCCTACTACACCTGGGTGTACACACCCCCACAGGTGGGCCTGCAGAGCGGTGAGCACACACTGTCCAACGCCCAGAGCAAGTACGACCTGGAGGGCAAACCCTTGGCAGGAAAGACATGAGAATGGAAAGGGGCAGACATGCTTAGTGGGACCGTGCCACCCCAGCCCTGGAACCCAGTGCCCGTGTTTTGCTCCCCACCTCTCCCTGGCTGGGCCTTTGTCTAAAAGTTCATCCCTCATCTAGACGAGCTCACACTGCTGTTCCATCTCTCCCTGCACCCATGCTGGAGTAAGGCGCATGCATTCATTCATTTGCCAGCATCTACTAAGCACCCACTCTGCTAGGCTCTGGCAAACTTAAAGCCTAGCAGAGAAGAGACAAATGAGCAGATGGTTACAGCACATGGGGATCCTTGCAACAAGAGAGGCTAGCCCAGGGCAGTGGTGGCACAGCAGAAGGGGACGAGGAAAGCTTTTGGGAGGAAGCTGTGTCCAAGCTGAGGCCTGAGGACAAGTGGGAGCCGGCCAGGTGGAGAAGTGGAATGAGAGAGAGGAAGTGCCCAACCCTACTAGAGAGTATCTGTGG
>VSMD01114622.1:0-34825 GCA_008750895.1 Mirza zaza
AAACGCACACCACACACACCACACACAGATCTCACACACACACAGAAACGCACACCACACACACCCCACATAGATCTCACACACACACAGAAACGCACACCACACACACCCCACACAGATCTCACACACACACAGAAACGCACACCACACAGAAACGCACACCACACACCCCATACACAGATCTCACACACCACACAGAAACACACAAACACCCCATACACTGCACACAGACATCATGCACCCCACACAGAAACACACCACACACACACACACACACACACACACGCACCCCACACAGGCCCACTAGCCAGCAGTTCCGACGAGGACGGGCAGCCCCAGGTGTCCGGGGACAGTCTCCGACTCAGACCTGCCTCCAGGCCGCACACAGAACCCCGAGGCGGCCGAGTCGCGGCCGGAGCTGCAGGCTGACCCAGGCGGGCGGGGGGGCGGGAGGGCGAGCGCAGCCCCGCGGCCGGCCGGCTGCCCCTCTCGCTCTGCAGAGGAAGTGGCTCTGAGGGCTCGGCCCGACAGGCCACCCCCCCACCCCGCAGGGGAAGACGGTGCAAAGGCTCCTCTCCCAATTTAGAGATGAGGACACTGAGGCTCAGAGACACAAACGCCACACATCCCACACTGAAAAAGCCGCACACTGGGGCTTGCTGAAAGGCGGGTTATTCTGGAGGAAAAGAGGGTAGGCAGAGGAGACAGGGCGGAGACCGTGCCCTGGGGGAGGCCAGTGCCAGGGTGGGGGGAAAGCCAGGGTGGTGGGGCCCAGATTGTGAGCCCTGGCCGAGTGGCTCAGTGGGGACAGCAGCAGCGTGACCTCGCTGGCATGCTGGGGAGGCCCACACAGGACAGCAGCTGGGACAGGACCTGGGAGGCTCTGAGGTCCAGAAACGTGGCCCCACTGTGAGGAGAAGCACTGCAAAGAGACAAGGCCGGCGGGCGGCGGAGGGCAGGGCACGGGCTCCACACGCCTGGGACTCAGAGGCCCCACAGGCCACCCCCCTTCAGTCCTGCGAGACCCTCCTCAACCCCCAGCCCCACATGGCGGTTCTGCCTCTCCCCGAAGTCCTTCCTAGGACAGGAAGCCCCTTGGCCTCCCATTGGGCAGGCCCCACTTCAGAAAGCTCGACTGTGAGCCAAAAAGAAACCTTCAGGCACTGGGAAGCCACCAAAGTGAGTGTGCTCCCCTCCCACACGAAGCGGCCGCGAAGGATGGGCATCAGTCCCACCTCCCCAGCTCCCTTCTCTGGAACGCACACACTGATCAGGCTCCACGACAAACCGCCACAGGACAAGTCCTTAATCCTTGGGACGACCTCACTGTGATGTGAGTACCAGCGTCACCTCCACCTGTGGACGAGAACACTGAGGCCGAAGACAGTGACTCGACCACAGTCAGGCAGTCAGACAGATGTGGATCCAAATCCCAGGTGGGTCACCGTGACCTGGGCTAAGTTCTCCGAGTACTCAGGGCCTCTGTCTCATCATCTGTGAAATGGGGATCCTTGACAGTGGCACAGTTCCCGGACCGTGAGTGCTCCCCGAGCAGCCACGCTCCACGGGGCAGGTGGTGAGTGCTACTGTGGTGTGTTTTCCAGATGGGGGGGCACAGGGCCTGAGGCTGCGTGCAGTGGATGAGCTCGGCAGGGACGAGCAGGCAGGAGGGGAGTAAAGGGGACTCCACTGGCACAGGGTCCGGGCCCATGGCCTGGGAAATCTGCCTCCATAACAGGAGACTTGGCTGGTCTTCAAAGTGCTTCTTCATGTAGCACATGGAGAGAAAACTGAACGGCTGCATCGTCTGCCTGACAAAACCCCAGCCTGGGGCACACACGGCAGCCACGTGCCTCCTCCCCACATGGCAGCCACGTGCCTCCTCCCCACATGTACCACCCAGCCCAACCTCTACCTGCCAGATCCTCTCTGGGTCCTTCCAGTCCCCCAGCCTTGCCACCTGCCACCTGGCCAACGTCAGAAGCCTCCAAAGTCTCCCTGCCCCTCCTCCTGCCAGAAACCTACCCGCGGCCACCGGAGGGCACCTCCCACAGAGACTGTCAGCCACCTGCAGCCCTGCCGAGCCAGAGCAGCAGCCACACCAGCACCAGGAGTAGCCTGCTTTGGCCACAGCCTCAGGCCACCTGACGGCCTGCCCGGCAGGATCCTCAACTCCTTCTGTCCACACCATCCTATTTACTTGGGTTGTTAGTGCCAAGCAAAGTACCTGGCAAGCACTCAATAACATCAAAGCCACGTTCAACTCGATAAGAGTTGGCACGTGGGTGCTCAAATCTATCTAATCTATAAGGCCACAGGCCCTAGGGGATCAGAGAGGAGTCAAACGGTTGAACACATCACCCCACGATTTGTTCAGCACGTTTGTGGCACACCTCCTGTGTGCCAGGTGCTATGCTGGGCACAGTGACCAGGATATGGAGCAAGATCTGCCAGGCCCTGTCCTTAGGATGCCACAGCTGCTTTTGCCAAAATCGCCTTCATCTCAGTCTCCTGGTCTTTTCAATGATCAGGAGGAAATCATCCCTTTGCATTGTAAACACGGCCACAGGGGTTATAATGAGATTTCTCCATGGGCCACCACCTGTGTCCCTAGAAAAGTATTTTGAGGCAAAACACCCCTTCCTGTTGCTGGCAGCCTCACCTGGCATCATCGCCTGTCATTATACCCCAGTCACAGAACCCACACGTTCACCTCTGAAGCTCAGAACCACATGGAGGGGACAGTGACACAGCAACCACTGGGTACTGTGAGGACACTGCCTAGGACAGCCTCCACCTCCTGGTCCTAGCATATCCATCCTGACATGTTCCCAAGAAGTGAAGTACAGAATTTACTAAAATTAATGTCAGACACCAAACCACAGGTCCAGGAAGCTCAGAGAACACCAAGCAGGATAAAAGCCAAAAAATCTACACTTTCCATATCATGTTCAAACTGCAGGAAAGTAAAGATTTAAAAAATCCTGAAAGTAGCCAGAGGGAAAAAGCACCCATAGAGAAGCAAGGATAAGAATTACATCAGACTCTTCAGAAGCCACTCAAACAAGAAGAGAAGTGAAATGCTTAAAGTGTTGAGTCAAGAAAAAACCCCACCAACCTAGAACTCTGTACCCTGTGAAATTATCCTTCAAAACTGATGGAGAAATAAAGTCTTTCTCAGACAAACAAAAATCGAAAGAATTTGTTACAGACACCTGCCTTGGAAAAAAGGTTGAAAGACGTTCTTAAGACAGAAGGAAAATGACAAAGGTCAGAAACTCAGACCTACATAAAGACAGGAAGAGCTTTAGAGAAGAAAAAGGTGAAAATAAAATAGTCTTTTATTTTTCTTATTCTTAACTGATTTACCAGAACAGTTTGTCCAAAGTGACAGCAACAATGTATCTGGTGGTTGAAGCTCGTGGGTGAGTGCAGGGAGCGGAGGGGGCGGAGGGCTCTGTCGGGAGGCACTGCCACCAGCGGGGAGCCAACACTGCCATCTGGAAGTGGACTGGATCAGCTGCAAATGTGGGGCGGCACTAAAAGAGGTTTCGAAGGAAATACAATTGGTATGTTCAGAAAGGAGAGAAAATGGAGATGTATTAAAACCACAGAAGGCAGAAAAACAGTGGAAGACAAATCAGAAACACAGAATACGGGCCACAAATAGAACACGGCCATGAACATGGAAGATACTAATCAAACTCTATCAATAATCACTTTAAATGTCAATGGTCTAAATACACCAATAAAAAGAGACCGTCAGAGTGGATCAAAAAACAAGACCCACCTTGTGTTATGTGCTCTGTGCTATAAGCAAGCACTGGATTTCAAGACTAGTATGCACAAAGCCAGCCAACTTCTGCACATTCGTAGTCGATTAAGGAAAATGAAAGCACAAATTAATTCCCAGCCACTGTTAATCTCTCACTGTTGACACAATCTCTAAACTACAACTAAAACAGGAAACCCTACCCCTTCTGAATTAAAAAAAGGTCTTTGTGATAAATATAATAAGATAGAATTTTCATAATAAAAACGATACTCAAGGAGCACTTTATGAAATAATGTGGTGCAACAGAACACAAAAAATCATGATAACGAACCTGAATGAAAAGCACAAAGAGAAAGCTGTGCCGGGGAGGGTGCTGAAGCTAGCTAAGCTCCTGAGTAGTTCGCAGGCAGCCTCCGCTCTGCTCACTGCCACTGCTTGCATCTCCCGTGGTAAAGGGGCGGTGACTCTGCTCACAACCTCTTGGTGAGGCTTAGAAGACACAGAAACATAAACAGTTCACTTCTGTAGGAAAAAGGCTATAACATGCTATTTATAAATAACATTATACTTTGAAAGGAAGGGAGAGAGGGGAGCAACAGAGAGACGAGGCCAATGTTAGACCCAATACTTTAAAACCCAAATTAAAAGTTCCCAAAGAAATTAATCCTTCCTGTGTGACACAGCAGACTCATTTACCCCTGAAGCTCTGTTCCTCCTGTGGACCTGTTTTCTAGCCAGGATGCCCATGCCCAATGGCAGGTGGTGGGCAGGTGGTGGGGATCACTGTTTGCCAAGTTTCTGGCAGAGGTAAAAGTTCTGGGACACGGTTTCCCAGCAGCACTGTGTCCCCTGGCCCTGCAGCTCCACAAGTGTGTGCCCAGGGTGTGTGCGTTCTCTGCATCTCCCAGGCCCCTGCAGCAGGCTCCCCACAATGGCCAGGCCTGTGTTGCTGCAACCTCCCAAGAGTTGTGTCCCCCACAAATCCCCATGTCGAAGCCCTTACCCTAGCACCTCAGAATGTGAATTCATTTGGAGACAGGGTATTTATGGAGGTAATTTAGGTAAAATGGGGCCATTAGGGTGGGCCCTGATGCAATCTGACTGGCGTCCTTATAAGAAAAGGAGATTGGGACAGAGACACACACAGAGGGGAGACTAGGTGAGGACACAGGGAGAAGGCAACTGTCTGCAAGCCAAGGAGAGAGACCTCAGAAGGAACCGACCCTGCCTACACCTTGATCTCAGATTTCTAGCCTCCAGAATTGTAGCCCCCAGAGTTGTGAGCAAGTTTCTGTTTAAGCCCCAGTCTGTGAAACCGTGCTATGGCAGCCCTCACAGACACACACACGAGACGCTCCTTGAGCCCACCCCACTCCAGGATGGGCACTCCCAGGCCCCGCCGGGCTCATCCTTAATAAAAGGCCATCATGTACGCAGCACTGGGCAGATTAATGTAATCTACTCCCCTGCATATCACTGTAGCAACCATCGCAACCCCCTGGGAAGTTGTTTAGTGCCCCGTTTTACATATGAGAAAACAGAGGCTCTGAGAGCCACAGCCAACCTAGACTTGAACCCAAACCTTCTAAAGCCCATCCTACCAGCCCCTCTACAAACCCCACCACCCAGGAATGGCTGGCTCATGCAGAACTCACTACCATTTTCTAACAGCCACCTGACACCGCAGCAGAGGCTGGTGTCAGGGGGACTTAAGAAATGGCGGAGGAGTCAAAATAAGCAGCGAATGAACCGTCCCTTCCACACGTACCCAAGCGTCTGGCATCCCAACGCAGGCATCTGTGACTCTGATTCCAGTCTGTGTAAACCTGGATAACCATGACCACGCTCAAGCACTTCTGCACAACCCCGGCGGTGCCCTCTCCTCTGAGAGCAGGACTGACAGAGCAAAGCAGGGCGACTAGGGACCTGTGGGAGCGCGCTGGGTGTCAGCTCGGCTATCTGCTCAACCTCTCGCAGTCCGAGCAAGCAGCCACAGCCAGAGACGGCTGCCACTCGCCTCGCTCGATTGTCCTTTGCTTTCCTGCTCTCCTTATCTTTGACAGTGTTTAGCACTAGGCAGAGCCAAACTTCGGCAAAGACTCCAGAGTTCCAAGAAATAGCCTACTCAGAGAAAATAAATAAATAAATCCGTAAGACCCCCCCACTCGGGCTGACCAGCGGTGACCCCTGGCAGTGGGCCCTGGCGGCACACAGAAGCCCTCAAGAACGGCACACGGAAAGCAAACAGCAGCTCCTGGAAACAGAGCTGCCCACCGTATACCCCGCATTTAAACAGTGACAAGTTCATGGAATTTGACCAACTATCCCACTTTTACAGATGAGGAAACTGAGGCTCAGGGAGGTGATGCTGGAGCCAAGATTCCACCCAGGCTGTGTGACTCTGCAGCCTCCCCCCTCCAGGCCTCCTCTGCTCCGCGACTCAAACTCCTCTCAGTGCCCCCATTTTCACAGTAAGGAGCTGCCTGTCACTTCGCCTCAAGGGCCTCCCACTTGGTGGCCTGACGGGACCTGCACTGGGCCAGGCCGGTCTCCTCAGTGCCGGGGCTCGCCAGGCCTGCCGCACGGCGGCTGCAAGACAGGAGCACCGCCGTTGCCCTGGCCAGGACGGCGCTCTGCTGGGATTCGGGAAGCTCGCACAGCTCTCATCTGCGGAGCCCGAGCTGCGCCACGCCTCATACAGCTCCTGAAAAGCAGTCTCGCACCCAGGGAGGCACCGCACCAGGCAGGAGCCTCTTCCAAGTGGGAAACCAGGAAGTGTGAGCTGCTCAGACATTCCAGATGGTGGTGCTCAAGAGAGACTGTTCCATCTGTCCATACTCTCTCAGCCCCCAGAAAATGACCCCAGCGGGGAACCAAATGTGCCACCCTGGGCTGCAGAGACTAGACAGCTAGAAAAGACACTTCCCAGCACCACTGGAGCTGGGTTCTGCGTGTCACTTGGGTCCATCATTCATTAATTCATGAATCACTGTCACACAGGCTCGACTGGGAAGTGGATGCAGCCAGGCACCATCTGCGGTGCAGGCCTGGTGGACAGGGCACTCTAGACCACAGCCTTCTCCTCCCTGGCCTGCAGCTGAGGCTGGAGCCAGGCCTGGGACAGCCTTTCATTATCTGAAAGGGTCCTCCCAGCTCAAAAGCCTTTGAAACTCCTGGGGTGGTAGAGGCAGTGGCTCCCAGGAGGCCAGCTGTGGGGTGCTGCTCTGGGGGTCAATCCCACCTGGCACCACAGGCACCGCTTCCTTGTATTACGTCCTTCTGTTTAAAGTAGTTCGACACAGCGGCTTCTGTTATCTGCACCTGAACACAGACAAAGGCAGGAGTGCCCCAGAACCTGAGTTACAATTAAAGAGTGACACACAAAACAATCTGAAACAAAGAAGCAGAAAAACAAATATTTACTTGATGCTAACTATAGAGAGATACTACACACACCTACACCCCACTGGCGGGACTTCACATTCTAGATCTCAGAATGGCTGTGGGGTGAAAGTGTTCCCAAGGGCCAGCTCTGGCCTTGGATTGTCCGCGTCTGAATCTTGACTCTCCCACTTGTTAGCTGTGTGTCCTGGGGCAGGTGACTTGTCCTCTCTGGGCTTCAGTAGCCCCACACACACCTGAAAAGTGAGGGAGATAATAATACCTACCGTGCAGGGCTGCTGCAAGTGTAGCATGAGTCAACACACACAGAGTGCTTTTGACAGGGCAAGGCACAGGTGGGCACTGAGTGACATATTGTTTTCTGCTTTGACTCCTGGGTTTACTGCATTCTCTTGAGCCTCCTTTGGCCTGGAATATATCTCCCCACCTCCTATGCATCCTCCATGGCCTAAGTTAAGTAGTGACTTTTTCCATGTGACACCACTGGAAACATACACACCTCCCCAGCAGAGGTTAGCCCTGCCCTCCTCCAAGCCCCTGTGAAGCCCAGGTGCCACCTCCTCCAACTTCAACCTGTCTTAGGGGCTTTCACAGGGCTCCATAAAACTGCATTATCTGCAAGGATCCCCCCAGCTCAAAAGCCTTTGAAAGCCACAGTGTCAGAACATTTCAATGACATTAAAAATGTTCTTGATATATGTTGTGGTTGAACTATGTTGCCCCAGATTCATGTGTCGAGACCCTAACCCTAGTCCTCACAATATGACCTCATTGGAGATAGGGTCTTTATCGAGGTTATCAAATTAAAATGAAGTCATCAGGGTGGGCTTTAATCCAATACAGCTATTAGCCCTACGAAAAGGAGAGATTTGGACACAGACGTGCACACAGATAGAACACCCCAGGGGATGAGGGCAGAGATTGGGGTGGTGCTTCTCTAAGCTGAGGACCACTAAGGAAGGTCAGTGAACCCTCACAGCCAGACAGGGCTAGCACAGAGGCTCCCTCCCAGCCCTTGGAAGGAGTCAGCCCTGCTGACACCTCATCTTGGACTTCCAGCCTCCAGAACCAAGAGCCAATAATTTCTGCTGTTTAAACCACCCAGTCTGTGGCACCGCTGCCCTAGAAAACTAACACATTTCCTAGGTAATGAGAACAGCTATAAGACATCGTCCCCATTTTGTGGAGACGAATTTCATACATGCAAAGAGAGAGAAAAGGCTGGGTGGCAGCGGAACAGACGATTCTCCAATTGGACATCTTGGTTGTTCCTATTTTCTTTTATCTGGGGGGACGACTTTTACCAACAGTCATGTGAGACACACCCTGCCACATAAACCATGTGCGCGCTTGATGGTGGGCCCCCTGCCACCCCACGCGGAGCGGTGGCTGAGCAGGGAGCACTGCCACATCGCCCCGAAAGGTCCACCAAGGACTCCCCTAGGACACAGATTCTGTGTCCCTTAGCCAGTTCAAGGCTACTTCCAATGTGGACTGGGTCTTTCTGCAGGGATGTCCACCCACTGGGATAACACTGGAACCCACCGTGAGAGCCCCTTTGTGGGCCTTTGTCCCCACTACTCCTGGAGAATTGGAGAAATAAGTGGCGCTTACTCTCCTCTCTCTGTCTTTGCTAAGACGTTTTCTACATGAAAATGTAACACTTTTACATAGAAATGGGATTAAAAAGTGTCCCAGACAACTTGGCACAAAAGTATTTCTCTCAGCTGGTAGTATCCTTTGGACATCAAGAAAGATGTAACAAGCAAGTGCAATAAAGATATTAATGTCCCAAAGCCAACCACAGGCACCTGTTGGAGCTCACCTGTCCTCAGCACGGTGCCAGGCATATGGCAGGCACTCAAAAAGAGTGGGCAGGGCCCTTTACAGAATAAGGAACTGAGGCTTTAAGAGGAAAAAGCACTTGCCCAAGACCCCAGAGCTGGGCGACAGTAGAGCCAGGCCTATGGGGCAGGCACCTGGGACCTCTAACCTCAGCACCCAGCAGGGGCCGGTGATGGCTCTCATGGGGTGGGGGGGAGTAAGGAGGAAGGGGCCACACCCCTCTGTCAGTCACGACCATCTGACTCGTATCACGTAGAATGAGAAGCGGTGTCAAAAGTGGAAGACTAAACCCTTCCTGAGTTGCTGCTTTACAAAATAAACATTGACCCTTCCATAAAATCAGCACAACCGCACCTACCCTCCCAGTGCCTAGCCTGTGACTGTCCCTTTTCCTCCACTCCCGAATCCAAGGGATTCCCCTCCTTAAGTCGCTGGAATTTCCATAGCCCTTGTCCACAGAAGCTGGGTAGAGAAATGCATGAGCTATTTCTGCACTGAATGGGAAGTCCCCCCAGGATGCCAAAGCTGAGGATGGCCCTAGTGACCGTGGGCACTTCAGGGACCTTCCTGGCCACTAGGCAGCCTGGGGAGCCAGTGTTCCTCGTTCCAGGCTGCAGGCTCTGGGAACATTCAGCACACCTGTGGAGAGGGGCTGACACTTCCTGGGGGTGTGAACTCTTTTCCCCTCATTTTAAAGATCCAGCATACTCCATGAAAGAAACTTGGGGGAACACAGAAAAGGATAAGGAAGAAGAAAAAGAAATTCTCTCCTATCTCCTTCCCCCACCCCCCACCTCCGTTAGGATTTTAATGACTTCCTTCTCGGCTGTTTTCCTAGGTGCCCTTTTACTCATTCTGCAAACTCATGTGTCTAGTGATCATTTTCTAGCCTGTCTTTTCTACTTCACATAAAATAAGCAGTTTCCACGATAATCTGAAGAGTGGTGGGTGCCACACTATCTCATTCAGCCCCAGATTTGGAGACATTTTGGTTATTTCTAAAATTGTGTCCATATTTAGAATTTTTCCCCAATTCCCTTCCCAGGAGTGGATTGCTGGAAGCTCATACCCATTTATGTCTGCGCAGGCAAGGGAAGAGGGAGCCCGCCCTGGGAGTTCTGGCTTTAATACGGGCAGTTTTCCATGTTCTATCTTTCCTGAGTCTAGCACTTTTTGAGTGACTTTTTTTGCAGCTTCAGCCAGAGTACTGCATGGATTTATCACACAATGAAATTTCTAAGTATACTCAACAATATGAAAAAGCTGTGGATTTTGCTTTTGTTTCATACTATTGGTACTTTTTAAAGCTACTATATCACAACATTACTATCTCAATTCCAATCCCGAATCCTTAAAATACATCCTGCTCTCAGACGCGAGGCAGCTGGCATCGGGGTCCAGCGAGCGGCCTCTGGGGTGGGCTCTCCACAGGAGCTGTGCCCCACCCTGCCGCTGTCCGGAGGTCTGCAGGAGACAGTGACGGACGGCTGCTCCGGGCACAGGGCTGGCCCCGGGCAGAGCTCAGCCCACCGTGGCAGAGACGGCTATAAAACTGATCCGCCAAGGGGTGCAAATGATCTCTCAGGATTTTCAGGGACCTCCAAAATCAAAAATCAAGCCCGTTGTTCACAGATGAGAAAATGGAGGACAGGAGAATTTAAGTGACACAGCGGCAAATGACAGAGCTTGGCCGGGAGTCCTGGTCCCCCTCAGTCCAGCGCTGTGTGCATGTGTGTGTGTAAAAGCGTGAGTGTGTGTAGCCTCTCATCTCTGACCACATTGTCAATACAAAAAGAAAAACTCCCACGACACCTTCTGGGGGCAGCCTGGTGGACTCTGGAAAGCCAAGGCTCAACACACACTTCGGCTCTGTGCAGCCGTGTGACTTTACGCAAGTCCCTCGACCTCACCGAGCCTCAGCCGCCCGTCTGTACAGCAAAAACAGCCACAGAAAAAACTCACCTGTAAGTACTGGACAAATTAACCCAGACGGAGCACTCTGCACAGCACCTGATACACGCTAGAATTTGCGGAAAATGCTGCCTTAATTTTTCTCTTTTGTTTCCTTTGGATACATGCTGAAAGCTTTATGAGCAGACTTAAGGGCTTCAGACTTCCTCCGCCAAATCTGAGATTTGGAAGTGGAAACCTCCTCCACCATCACCAAGGCCTTGAGATGCGACACGGCTGTCATCAACTCTTCTTTGGGGCCACCTCTGAACCCAGGATGTAAGTCACCGTGGTGTCCCTCCAGCATGGAAGTCGAAAGTGGGACAACAGGCAGGCCTGCCAGATCTGGCCCAGGGCCCACCTGGCCTCTTTTAGTTTTGCCTATGGCCCCTGGATAATTTTTCTTTAATTTTCAGTTAATTTGGGTATGTCTTCTAGAACTACTGTTCTCAGAGTGTGGTCCTTAGACCAGCAGCAGTAGCAGTTGAGATTCTCTGGCCCCAGCAGGACCTACTGACTCAGAAACTGGGAGCGGGCTCAGCCCTGTGGGCTTTAACAAGTCCTGCAGGTGGTTCTAGCACTGTGCTCCAGAACAAACCGTTTTCCTTCCAAATGAAGAAGAAAAAGAGCAGCCTTGCAGCCTCTCCCTCTGGTCAGCAGAGGATAAGGGAAGGCCTGTGGGACCCAGGCCAGGCAAGGCTGCCGGCTCTGGGGGGCGCCTTCCCTTCTCCTCAGCCTCCTCATCTGAGCACAGGACCACCTCGGATTAAAGGCGTGAGATTAAAGCAGGGAGACTGACCCCAGCCCAGCAGAGAGCCTGGCATGGGAAGGAGCCTCAGGAAGGAGGAGCTGCATGCCAACTCCAGCACAGGTCTGCTTTGAACAAAGCTCAGGCCCTTCTGGCATCCACATCCTGTATAGTAAACAAATTGCAAATACCATGTAAATTGGTCTTTTTTTTTTTTTTTTTTGAGACAGAGTCTCACTTTGTTGCCCAGGCTAGAGTGAGTGCCGTGGCATCAGCCTCGTTCACAGCAACCTCAAACTCCTGGGCTCAAGTGATCCTATTGCCTCAGCCTCCCGAGAAGCTGGGACTACAGCCATGTGCCACCATGCCCGGCTGATTTTTTTTTCTATATATATTAGTTGGCCAATTAATTTCTTTCTATTTATAGTAGGGACGGGGTCTCGCTCTTGGTCAGGCTGGTTTCAAACTCCTGACCTGGAGCAATCTGCCCGCCTCAGCCTCCCAGAGTGCTAGGATTACAGGCATGAGGCACCACGCTCGGCCATAGTTGGTCTTTTAAAAGCCTGGTTAATCATTCCTTTCCAACTTAGGTAAAACTGTAATGATACAACAAAAAGTTGAACACTGTAATATATTAAACATACTTAACAGAGATATGAAGAAAACCCCAGGCCTAGATAGCTTCATGGGTGAATTCTACCAAACGTTTAAAGAAGAATCAATACCAAACTCATCCAAAAAGTGGAAGAGGAAGGAACACTTCCCAACTCATTCTATGAGGCCAGTATACCCTTGCACAAAAACTGGGCAAATACAAGAAAGGAAAACTACAAACTGACATCACTTATGAATATAGATGTAAAAATCCTCAACAAGATACTAGAAAACCAAATTCTGCAACTTATAAAAAGAACTATACATCACAGCCCAGTGGGATTTATGCCAGGAATGCAAAGTTGGTTTAAGATCCAAAAATCAACCCATGTTCTATACCACATTAATAGAATAAAGGGCAAAAGCTCGTGATCATGTCAATAGGTACAGAAAAGGCATGTGACAAAATCCAACAGCCCTTCATGATGGAAACTCAACCAACTAGGAATGAATAGAAGGGACTTCCTCAACCCAGTAAAGGATGCCTGCCAAAAATCCACAGCTCACATCACAATCAGTGGTGAAAACTGGAAGTTTCCCCCCAAGATCAGGAACAAGACAAGGATATCCATTCTCAACACTCTGTTCAACACCAGACTCAAGGTTTAAGCCAGGAAAAACTAGGCAAGAAAAAGAAACAAAAGGCATCCAGATTGTAAAGGAAGAAGCAAAACTATCTCTGTTTCGAGATGACTTGATCTTGTACACAGAAAACCCTAAGGAATCTACTAAAATAAACTAAACTATTAGAACTAATTAACAAGTTCAGCAACATGGCAGGAAACAAGCTTAGTATGTGAAAGTAATTGTATTTCTACACGGTATCAATGAACAATCTGAAAACGAAATTACGAAAATACCCAGATACAATTAAAAGCATGTAGGAACTTTTCTGCAACCCCACGGACCAGCAAGATCATTACCAATCAGTCATGAAGGCAGCCACAACAGCGTAAGTGCCTGCCCCATGCAGGGCACCGAGCCTGGCCCTTTCCAAGCAGCATCTCCTTTAACATCTGCAACCACCCTGCAAATGGTGTTTTCCCATTTGACAGATGAAGACCCTAAAGGTCGGAGAGGTGAAGTAACTTGCCCAAAGTCACAGAGCTGGCAAGGGGAGGCACCAGGATTTGAACCCAGGCAGTCTGACTCCAATATCCACCCTTGTCCCTGCACTGAGCCCACAGCCCTCAAGTCTCCCATGGTTCTCTGCCTGCTGGCACATCAGGATCTCCTGGCGTCCTCTTGAAAATCCCTGCGCCTACAGAGAACTTCCCCGTGATCCAGCGATCCCACTTCTGGGTGCATACCTCAAATAACTGAAAGCAGGGTGTTGAAGAGATACTTGAACACACATCTCCACAGAAGCATCATTCACAAAAGCCAAGGTGGAAACACCCTGTGTTAGTTAGCCAGGGCTGCCTTAACAAGGCACCACAGACTGGGTTGCTTCAACAACAGAATTTGCTTCCTCACAATTCTGGAGGCTGGAATCCACAGCACTGGCAGGGCTGGTTCCTTCAGAGGCCTCTCTCCTTCGCTTACAGATGCCATCTTCGCCCTGGGTCCTCGCATGGCCGTCCCTCTGTGCGTGTCTGCATCCTAATTTCCTCTTCTTATGAGGACACCAGTCGTGGTGGATTAGTTCCCACACTAATGACCTCCTTAAAGCTTACTTACCTCTTTAAAGTCCTCTCTCCAAATACAGTCACATTCTGGAGAACTGAACGTCAGGGGTTCCACATACGAACTTTGGAGGGACACAAGTCACCCCATAACACAATGCTAGTGTCCACCAGTGGAGGAATAGACAAATAAAATGAGGCAGATACATACAATGGAACATTATTCAGCTTTGAAAAGAAAGGAAATTCTGACAAATACAATAACACGGGTGAAATTTGAGGACATTATACTAAGTGAAAAAAGCCAGTCACAAAAAGACAAATACTAGATTAGTCAAACTCACAGAGGCAGAAAGTAGAATGCTGGTTGCCAGGGAGAATGAAGGCTGCTGTTTCATAGATTCAGAGCTTCAGTTCTGCAAGATGAAAGAGCTCTGAAGATGGGTGGGGTGATGTTGCACAGTGTGAATGTACTTACTGAGACACCAACTCTATGTTATATGTATCTTGCCGCAGTTGAAAAAACACCAGGAGGATCTGATGTAACTGGGCTGGAGTGGGCACAGATACTGATATTTCTCTAAAGCAGCCAAGGTGATTCCAGTAGTGGAGCAGAATTTGAACCTGGATCTGAGGACTCCAAAGTCCTCATTCTCCCCACCATATATTTGAAGTGACATGAGGAAATTACATGAGAAACTTCTCCAACTCATTAAGTACTTGCATGGGAATTTTAAAAAGATCAACTCTTGAAACTCACTCACTTAAGGAGCTAACTCAGTTTTTTTAAGGCACACATCAGTAACAAAGAAACAATGAGTACCTGTCCATGTAGAATATATACGGGCCAATCGCAGAAACATGAAAGAATATCTGGGCAATTCCCTTGGGAATCACTAGCTGAGGCAAGACTGGGCTCTGAATGACAGCTTGTCTGTCTCCTGGGCTGTGCTGGCCCCAAGTGTCTTCCAAACGGTCTTCAAGCGCATACCACTGTGGCACTCTTGGGACCGATGGCTTCAAATGGTCCCATAGGCTCCGAGTCCAGCTCAAGCCTTCTGGCCAGGCAAACAAAGCTCTAATCATCTGCATCCACTGCTTCTAAAGCCGTCTGAGTTCTCACTGCCCGCCCTGGGCCTACGCCAACTCTCAGGCCCACCCAGGTGTGGGTTCTGCCTCCCTACCTCCCTCTGTCCAGAGGCCCTGGCCTCGGTCTGGGCACTACCTTCTCCTCGAAGCACCATCACTGGCTTCAGAGCACCCACAGCACTGTGCTTCCCTCTGACACGGCTGCCCTGGCCATGCTGGGCTGACATGGCCTGCGGACTTGTTTCCATCCAATCGTTCAGCCATTCGGCAAATATTTATTGAGCCTCTCCTCTGAGCTGGATGCTGTTCTCAGCGCTGGGAACACAAAGCAGACAGAAATCCCTGTGCACCTCAAGCTTCCATTCTCTGAATTCATGCCTTAGGAGCAAGGACCTTGTCTTAGTCATCTTTGTGCTTCTAGAACCTACCACAGTGCCTGGTGCTAAGTAGGTTCTCAGAGAACAGTAAGTGAAGGAATGAAAATTACGCATGACCTCCATTGCTAGACAGCTTTCTGAAGATGTGCAGGCTGGGTGATATGTACCTGCTAAGTGAACTCTAGCGTGCTCCAAGTTGGGTGCCAGACAGTGAACAACAACTCGATGCCTACAGAGCATCTGTTTCAGACCAAGAGCGAGGCGGCTGCATTTCCTGGTGAGTCGCCTGGGAGACCAGCTCACTTATAGTCCTGAATGCTGCCTCATGCCCAGAAGATTGTCCCAGCACAGAAGAGAGGTCATTTGCATTCTTACCCCAAAGCAAATGAGGAATTCAAGCCTCAGCTTCAGGACTCCGGGAAGTGCATGCAAACATTACTTTCCACACAGCTCTTCGTGGCGTGCAGGACGACAAATGCTTCCTGTGGGCACAGGCTCCATGCAGGGCGAGTCCACCTTTTCAAGATAGCAGGAGCTAATTTTTTTCATTTTTGCCACCCAGTTCAATTCGCCAGCATTTCCTGGGTGCCAGCCATGCACCAAGAAACAGGAGCAGAGGGAGGGAGGCTGCCACTGAGCCTTCAGCATCTCCAGCAAAGGGCAGACTTGAGTCCCTTGTTTATTTTCCACATGTTCATCACCATCCATCCCGCTCCCGCCCACACACACCCAACAGCACCCCAGGACACCAGGCCCCGTCGGCCAGGACCTCATCTGCCAATGTGGCCATAGTATCCTCAGGCCCAGGCTAGAGGAAGCACTCATTCCCATCCTCATCCATGCACAGACATGGAGGAAGAAGGTGGGGTTTTTCTACAGGGCTGGGACTGAGTGACCTAAGGGGAGGGGAGTCAGGATGATGCCCAGGTTTCTGGCACAGGTGACAGGTGGTACCCCAAGGTGCTTTAGGTTTGCAGCAGGGTGGCAGGAATTGATGAGTTCCCAGAGGCCATGTACACAGCCCAAGAACACACACCCAGGAAACAGTGGGCCTGGGTTTGTGCTCTGGCCTAATTTTAGCCGTGGCCTTAGAGAGGGACAACTGAGGCTGGACAGTGAGTCAGGACTGAGCCCACTGCTTTGTTGGGTCTTTTTATAGTAAGTAATATTTTTAATTACTTAAAATTAAGTAAAATTAAATTGAACTAAGTAATTTTAATAAAAGTAAAGTCATGCTAATCAAAGAAAAAATCTGAGAGGTTCAGAAGAGAAGAAAATTAATTTACAACCCCCTCATACTCCAACTATGGTCAAAGAGCTGCATGTGTCCTCCCAGCCTGTCTCCCCAGAAGGAAAGGATCAGCTCTTCCCAGACTAGTCCCACCTGACCCCCGAGGTCCACGGCAGGAGGAAACACACGTGTGCAGATGGGAAAGCAGAATCCCAGTGACATGAAGTGACCTGGCCCAAGGCCACCAGGTAAGAAATACTGAATTTAAGGTCTGAAACCAGATCTGACTCCAAATCACACAGTTTGCTACATTATGCTCAAGAGAGAAGGGATGCCCACCACATCTCTCCTCTGAAAATTCAAAATAGGGCAAAAAATGGCCTGATTTAAAATTTAGTATTTATATCTGCTCAAAATCCAAATTACTAACATATCAAGTTTTCTTTCTACCTGCAGGCCCTTTGACCCCGATGTGGCCGGGGGCGGCGCACTTCTTGCCCCCCACCACACAGACCAGGCTCTCATTTGCCACCAGCTGGGGGAGACAAGGCTAAACCCATCCCAGAAGCCACCCAGCAGCTCAGCGCGGCGGCAGTCCGGCGGTCCAGATCTTAGAGCGCGTCCACTGCCTCTCGCGGCCGCTCCCAGCTCTCCCCAGCACCGGCCTTCTCCTTCGCACGCCCTCCTCTGCCCCTGCCTCTTCCCAAGTCTCCCCTCGCCTGAACCCCAAACCCTCCGAGGCCAATTTCACACTCATTCTTTCAACAAGCACGCTGCAAAGCTGGCGGAGCGCCTGCTGCATTCGCAACTCTGCGGAGGGAAGATGGACGAGACGCGACGCCCTCGGTGGCTTCCCTACAGCACAGAACATTCTATGCATCGGAGAGAGAGAGAAGCAGGGCCCAAGTACAGGCCCCAGGCCACAAGCTGTATGTGTATTGGCTCAGCAATTTTCACAAATCTTTGAAAGAGATGTCATTATTCTCCCCACCCCACCCGCCAGTATAGAGAAGGGGAAACTGTGCCTCAGACATGCCCTGCCCGCGACCGTTAGTTCCACCTAAAACCCTTACGGCACAGTGGGCTTCTCAAGGGCAGGCCCCACGGCTCATCTGCCCGTGCCCCCAGGGCCCTGCACAGGGCCTGGCACAGCAGGCACACAGCTGCTTGCTGAACAGAGCAGTTTCAGGGCCCAGGAACAGACACCTGCACACGCTCCCTGCCTCCGCAGCAGCTTCCCCGGCGCTTGGCCGGCTCCTGCCCTTGGTGGACAGACCACAGCGCCGGCCGCGCCTGCAGCGCTGTCTGCCCAGCTTCCTGCCTGAAACCCAACACACTCCTTCCAGGCCCCAGAAAATTGCCCAGATACTACAGGTAGGAAGCAAAATCTTTAAAAAGCATGTTTGAAAAGGCAGGCCTCTAATATCAGCTTCCTAAACCATCACAGAAAGGAGAAAGCATGTGATGTAATAATGTCTCCAAACGAATGATACCCAGTGCTGCACCTGAGGGAGGCCAGCCTTTAGTGCACTCAGGTGACACGTTTACAGCCCTGTGGGTGGGTCTCTGTCACCTGCCAAAAGCAAAAAGGCAGGTGAAGGCTGCTGGGAAGAGCAGGTCTTTCTCCTGCTTTGGCTTCTGCATAGCCTTGTCCAGCCCCATCAGACGCCCTTCCCGGTCCCCCGTGTCTCCAGGCTAAGCCCAAGTACACGGCCTGGCATTCAAGGCCCTGCCTCACCTGGCCCCTGAACTTGCCACCTGCCCCCTCCCAACTGTGACATGGCCCACGAGCCAAAAATGAAACCAGTGGCCACCACATATATATTCCTTACATCGCCTCGTTTGACCCACGCAACACCCTGTGAAATGGACTGCCATTATCCCCATCTTAACAATGGGGAACCAAGGCTTAAAAGAGTTTTTGTAACTGTCTCGAGATTTTAAGCCTAGAACAATAGAGCCAAGCTTAAAGATCAGACCAGACTCCCAGTGCATGCGCTTACTGCACCACAAGATATCACCTGCAGACCCCAAGTGCCCAGGGCCCTCTCAGGGGCCCCTCGCCTCTGTCTGAGCTGTTCCCCCTGCCCAGAAGGCGCCCTGCTCGCCCGCCTGCCACTCTCACCACCTCCCCCTCGAGCCTCCCACCCCGGCCTAGTGTTCCCATGGCGCTGTGGCCACCACACCCCATTCAGGCTCCCAGCCCCCAGTCTTCCCAGTTGAAGCACCTGTTCTCCGTCTGCTGTTCCCTCACGTTGAGAGTTCCCCGAGGGCCCGATCTGAACAGCAATGGAGGCTGCACGGCAAAGTGGCTGAGAGTATGGGGTGTGATCTCAGGCAAACCCCTTCACCTGTCTAGAGCTCAGTTTCTTCATCTGTAAAATGGAATTATTGAACAACCAGACCTAACTCAGTGTTGGCATGAGAATCAAATGAGATAACGTAAGTAAAAGCAACGAACACAATGCCAGGCACACAATACACTCTCACTAAACATTAGCTGCTGGTATTAGAATATTTTTACTTAGTAAGCACTGTAGTACTCATGACCATGCCTGATACACTGTAACCACTTAATAAAGGTCTCATGGTTGGAAGGGAAGAAGGGAGGGAGGGAAAAGAGAGAGGGAAGGAGGAAGAAGTGGAATCAATCTGGAATAAAACTGCCTCCCAGCAGACACTGCTTTAAATGGGAGCAAAAAGGCCCAGTTTCCTCTAATTCTGGCCATGACATCCCACTGTGACTTTGATCAACTATCCTAGCTTATCCAAGCCTTCTTTTCTTCTTCTTTGGAGGAAGCTGCATTATCCAAGCCTGGAGCCCCCGCTCCCAGAGCCCCCAGCCCTTGCCGCCGACCTGCTGAGGAGCTGTCCTGCTGCTCTGGCTCCCAGGAATGGAAAGGTAAGGCCTGCCATCCAAAGAGTCTGTCAGCGCATATAAAATGCAGGCCGTCTCTAAAAGAGAAAACACAACAGCTCATCCTGACACCTGGGAACATTTATGTGACCCTTTCACCCCGACATTTAAATGCTGGTTCTTTGACCATGATACTCATCAAACTTTACTCCGGCACTAGGAGGCCTTTGCAACCCTCTCATAGAAGTGGGCATCCCTCAGCAACGCTAATTAACCCATACCACCCACCTGCTCACCTGAGGACAGGACAGGTTTCTGTGACAGATACAGCCACAGCCATACACATTCACCTCTCCCCACAGCCCAGCCTCTACCAAGCAAATCCACACCCTCCAGCCAAGGCCTCCAAATCGAGCTCCACCCACCGTCCTGGCACCTGGCTCACCGGAGGCTCAGACACCTGCTTGACACTCGGCAGTGTCCTGACCCCTGCTCAGAGGCCCGGCTGGCCCTGCCCCTCCAGCCCAGGCTCCAGAGGCCTTCGCCTTCCGTGGACCCCGCCTCCCTAACGCAGGAAAGTTCTGAGTGGGAAGAGGTGCCCTGAGCTTGAAGGCCATTCTCCTCTTAACTTGCCGTGTGACCTGCGCCCTCTCTAGGCCTCCATCTCATCCTCTGAAAAATGAGCGTTTGGACTGCATGATGTCTCCCACACCTCAGTCACACAGTTGCTGCTATGATTCTGCATACAATGCATACCACGTGCATTTACTTTTTTAAAATCAACCCTACTGAGGTGCAGTTTACACTTTAAGTGCACGGCTCAAAGAGTCTTAACAGCTGAGATATGGAACATTCTAGAGAACTCCAAAAAGTTCCTACATGCTCCTTTCTTTGCACCTTACCTTTATACGCTTACTATTTTTCTTTAAAATTACTGAGTTTTGAAAAATTCATAAACTACTTCAGTTTATTCTAAGCAAAATTATTCACAAAAATCGTAAGTTTAATGTGCTAGTTATATTTTTCCTAATACACCCTAAAATATTATTCAAACAAAATATGTTTGTCTACATGCCACCTAAAATCTTCTCACATTCCAACAGAGGCATGCAATCTCACTGGGCAATACAGAATGAAATAGCCACCCCAGCCCACTTCCAGCTCTCAGTCTGGGTTTGCATCTTACTTATCTCAGAGTCTAGCCTAGGGCCTTGTATACAGCAGGTGCTTACTAAATACTGGTCGTAGAACCAGAGAGAGAGTTCAAGGCCCATTTCTGTAGCCCCCAAACCATCTCCGACCGACCAGTCCCTGCTGCCCTTGGTGAGCGGCAGCAGCGTCTTCCTGTAGCCCTGATCACTGCCGCACATAGGAGACCAGGCTGCAGCAGGAAGGGACAGGGGCAAAGCAGGACACAGGCAGGGGCAGAAGAGAGAAGCAACTCCAGGAAAGCGCCAAGAGGCTACACTGGGAGAGCTGCTCCTAAGTCTCAGGCTTCTGCATGCCTTTTAGTCCACTCAATTATTTTAATAATTTGGTCGTTCTCACATCAAAACTATTGCAAGAAAACCCCTTTAGGATGTTGAATCTGATTCCCAGAAGGGATTTACCACAAAGAGCATGAAGAGACTGGTCCCCTTCCAAGTCCCAATTTCACAAGCTAAATACTGAAGGGGAGCCTGCTGTGCCCTGAGCAAATGGACAAGCAATCTGTCGAATGTCCACAGCCTGTTAAAAAGGGGAGTATAAAATGAATAGAGGAAGAGGGTGCATTTCAGCCTAGAAAAAGGCAATACTGAAATGGCAGACACAAAGAGAGCTGGTAAGGCCTCCAAGGTTTCTACTTGCATGGCCCACTGCACGCGGGACCACGCCCAGCTCTGCAGCCCTAGGGAATGGAGCCCTTTAAACCCGGCCCACTGAACACCTTTTGCAATTTACTCATGCCCAGCCCCACCCACAACTCCCCACCCCCAGCCATAACAAACCACCCACATTGCCTAAACATACTGCTCTGCCTTTGCATGGGCAGTTCTGTCAGCCGGACACTCTTTTCTCCTCTCTCCTCTTGGGAAACTCCTATTCATTCTTGAAAGGCCCGTTCAACCATCACCTCTCATAGGAGGTCTCCACCCAAGGACTCTCTTGCTCCACAAACCAGCACAGAGCACCGAGGGAAGGGGGCCTAGCTGGGTAGAGCCAGGTTCTAAGAGGCCTTCCTTCCTTGTCCAGCTGTAAAGGAATTCACACTCGTCCCCAGGCAGCGGGAAGTTGGGCAGGAGACGTGAGCAGAGCAGCTCAGCCCAGACCAGTGTGGTGGGAAGATGCTTCCGGTGACAGTGTGGGAGACAGGCTGAACGTGCGTGCATCTGACAACAAAGTCAGTTCTCCAGCAGCCAAAGTTATATGAACATTTGGCTGTTCATGTCCTGGGCTGCCCTCTACAGTGACACTGGTGGGCCCAATGAGGAGGAAATGCACTCACTTGTGCAGAGAAAACAGTATTCCTTCCTCTTCTTGCAATACCTTTCAATACCAGCAGCCACCACCACACCCACTAATGTTTACCAAGCATGTTACATTTCATCCGTACAATAACCCTAAAAAGTAGGTATTTTAGGGATTAAAAAATTATGGAAAGTCTAAAGAACTTGTTCAAAACTGCACAGCTACTAAGTGGGATTTGAATCCAGGCCGTCTGGCTCCAGAACCACTTATGGTGGCTGGAAGACCTACAGCAAACACCTAACTCACCCTTAAAAATTCCCCTCCAGCACTGAGTTACCCCAAAGAAATCATGAAGGACTTACACAACTATTTAGCTGCAGGGACATTCATGGATGTGTTGCTTACAACAGGGAAAATAAGGAACCAACTAAATATTTGCTAAATCCCCAAGTACTTAAAGTACTATGGAATATTTATACAGTGGCATATTATGAAGTCATTCAAACTGGAGCTCTATTACCTCAAATTTTGGCCTAAAGTCCTGTGTATCCCAGCCCCCTGGTGTGCTTGTTAAAATGCAGCTTCCTGGGTCCCACCCTAGACTGGATGAATGGCAATGTCTGGAGGTGGGGCCTGGCTATCCCAATTTCTGCACATAAATTTTTCAGCAGTCATGTTGAGGCTCACTGCTGGAGGTGAATATTTACTGACATGGAAAGAGTTATCCGTGTGAGTTTTGTCTATGGTGAGGTCCCTAGTACCTAGAATGGTGCCCGGCAAATAGTAGATGAGCAAGAAATAGTTGGTGATTGAAAGAATCCATCAATTAACAAATGATCTAAAATAGTCCGTCAATATTTCTGAATACCTGATCCGTCTGTGTGCTTCTTTGGGAGCAGGGACTGCGAACACCTTCTTACCCCACCATGCCCAGCACAGAGCCAGCCAGCCAGGCACGAAACCAGCCCCTCGAAGTGGTCTGCCCACCCCGAACAAGAGAATGCTACTGTCCTGCACTGATCGTAAGCTGCACTTCTTTTTTCACTTTTTCACATTTCTGAAATCAGGATACATCTTACATTCAATGACTTGTCATCATTTAACAAAGGACATTTTTCCTGTTTCTTTAATGGTACAAAAATAATGATGCATCTCCCAATTGATAGCATCCTAGATATAATAAGAAACAATATCTAACAGAGTCCAGAATTCTGATTTTAAAAATTTAAATAAGATGCCAACACAGCTAACAGATTGTTTTGCATTCCCTTTCTTATGATTTGCAAAAATAAATCCAATGCCATCTGTTCTGAGCTTTCAGCTTTGGCCTCAGTCGTCCTGGTGACCCAGCACTTAGCTGCTGAGATGCAAATGAAAGGCCTTCCTCTGTCTTCACCTGGGAAACTGCTGACAGCATCAGCTGACAGCATCAGCTGGGTTCTATCAGCTCTCCTTCCTTGAAGGTCAGGATGCACTGGAGAGGCAGGTTCTGGGCCAGACCCCAGCTACAGCTCAGCCCCACTGTCCCCAGACATCTGGTCCTGGGAATCTCATGGCTGTGCCTGGTACATGCACGTGGTCTGTCCATGACAGGTGTTGGTCCTGTTGTGGTTGCTCGATGGACCCACACCCCCTCAGTGACACCTCACAGCCCTGCATTTTCTACAACTAGTTCCATGGCTGGTAAGAGTCGAATGCTGCTATGGTTGGAATGCATCCCCCAAAGTTCCTGTGCTGAAAACTCAATCCCCACGGCGACAGAGCTGCGAGGCAGGATCTTTAAGAAGTGATGAGGTCAGAGGGTTCCACACTCACGAAGGGATCGATGCCACTACCTTGGGAGTAGGTTCCTGACAAAAGCATGGGTCCGGCCCCTTCCTCTTGCGTTCTCTGATGCGCGCACTCGTGCCCTTCTGCCATGCTGCCACGGGAGCAGCAGGAAGCTCTCACCAGCTGCGGGCCCTCAACCTTGGCCTTCCCAGCCTCCAGAACCATAAGAAATAAATTTCTTTTCTTTATAAATTGCCCAGTCTGTGTTGTCCTGTCATAACAACACAAAACAGACTGAGACAAATACACGGGGCAAATTACTCCCATCTGCAAAGAGGGGCCTACGGCACAGTGTTGTGCTGACAACCAAACGAGATCAGTTACTTTGAATATTTTCTGAAAAGCAGCAAATTCTATATAAATACAGGTAATCTGTGACATTTAGGAAACTACAAATGTGTACATACAGGAATTCTCAAAACTTATTAGGAAGTGTATACTTCCTATAATACTTTAACCTTTTTTTTGACTAAAATCCATCATTTTCCTAACCTTTTCATGAGCCAGTGGCATGGACCATCACAGGAATTCAGAACTGAGATCTCACAGCTGGAACCTGGCTCAGCCACCTGCCCCCACGTAGCCATGCACACACCACCTGACCTCTCTGAGCCTCCACTTTCTCCTGTGTAAACGGGCGCTAATTAGTCTCCGGCTGGACATTCACCGTGCAGGTTAGAACCGCCTCTCTGTAAAGCACCAGCCTCGAAGCATCGCACACAGTGGGTCTGAGCGAGGCACCTCCTCCGGAGATGCCTGCGTGCATCAATAGCAGTAGCTCTTGATGCAATAGCTGCTTGCTACGGATCATTTTATTCCTCAAAAGAACAACGCTAACAAAGCTTCCACGGCTTCAGAAGAGTTATCTGGGCCACACTGCCAGGACTATAGCAAGAAAGAACCGTGCTATGTGGTGGGCTCCGGCTGCAGGCCGGCTCTGCCCCTTTGCCCTATGTGGGACCCTGGTCAAGTTACTCCCGCACTCTCTGCCTCCCTCCCCTGACCTGGACGGCAAGGGTGATGAGAACAGGCCGCCTGACAGGGTAGAGGGCAGACATGCCTGGCATGAAGTACACGCTCTGTACCTCCCAACTTTGCCCCGTGGATGCTCCAGGCTTCTCATCTGTGGTCATGAGCATAGATATGAAGCAATCGAGGGCCGAGAGCCTTTCATCATAAGGACAAGGGTAGGGTCGGGCTGGGGTCTGCCTCCCAGCCCATATCAGATAGGGATCTTGGGATGGCCAGAGATGAACATGGATCCAGGAAGGCTTCTGGAGGTGGTGCCCTGCTACATTCATCTGGCCACCCCAGCACAGGGCCGTGCTGGAGGAGGTGGTGAGCAAATGTTTGGAGTTAAATAAAGGGTTTGGATCTGGGCCTGAAGCCTCAGGTGGAACATAATGAAGTGGAAAGAAAGGATGAGAGTATTTCAGAGGAGCTGGGGTGGAGGGGAGTGACCATCCTAGGGCCACTGGGCCCCTGAAGAGAGCAGTCACCATGCTCAGACATGAAGTCTGTCTTTTTAGCTTAGATAAGAAAATCTGGTTTGAAATCTTCAAGCTGGAGGTTTGTGTCTCTCTCCTTAGGAATAAAAGCAGGGTTTCTCAATCAGTGATTCAGGGAGACAGGAGAGAAAGTCCAAAAGCAGATCCGAGGACAGATGCAGGAATGTGGAACCCCTGAAGCTGACCAGTGGGCCCTGTGCTGGGATGTCCCCTACACTCACCGCAAAGCAACTTTAGGTGGGTTACAGACTTAAATTAAAACAGAGAAACCACAATCTCATAAAAACAAATGCTTAAAGATGCTTGGGTAGGACAGAAAAGGGCAAACATTCACAAAAGGCAAAAATTTTAAAACTCTGTAGAGCAAAAGCATCATACAGCAAAAATGTCAAACCACAAGTTGGGGAAAAAAAATATTTGTAACTCATAATAAACCACAGGGTAATATTCTCAATAGACTAAGAAATTTTATAAGTCAAAATTGTTTTAACAACACACCAGTAGAAAAATTAGTATACATAATGAAGAAGTAATTATCAAAAGAAGAAAAGCAAATGGCCAAGGCACAGAAAACAAAATAATCAAAGAAATGAGAACTGGAATAATCATTTTCACTAATCATATTGGCAAAGTTTTCAAACATTCGTTGCTGGCACAGTTCCAGGGCAGTGCTCTTCTCATTCACTCTGTGGTTACAAACTGGCCTGAGTTTCCTGGAGAGTCAACTGGCAGTTTCTGTGAAAACTTTATGGACTGCTTTTGCTCAGTAGCTTCCCTGCTAGAATCTATCCTAAGGGAATACTCCACAAAAATGGGCACGGCAAGGGACTGGCTAAATAAACCATGGTGGGCCCAACTCGGGGCATGAGATGTTCATCACACCTGCTGTATGAAAAGTGGACCACAAACAGCATGGTCCCATTTTTCAGGGAGAAAAACCCCACATCAGACATTCCTTGACATCATAACCTTAATGATAAGGATTAAACCAAGAAAGTGATTTCCATTTGGGGATAGAGAAACAAGGCTGTTTGAAAAAAGAGAATTCTTAGCAAGGTAAGGTGGAAAGCTGCTCACGAGGACAGGGAAAGAACAGGACAGAGGAAATGGGACAGAGGAGGTTGAGGCCAAGGAAATAGAGAAGAACTCAGGTCAGAGACAAAAGCATCAAAGGCACCCAGCAGGTGAGAGTCTAGATGTCAGGTATGCAGCATAACCGATGGGATTTTGGAGGCCCCAAATGTGTTGAGTGGAAGGTGAGGGCCAAAAGCAGTGACTTTCTTTCCTTGTACCTGCAACACCATTAATGGGTAAAACTGGAAAGTGATCCCATTTATAAACAAATCCAAAGGATCTAGGAATAAACTGCACAGAATGTTCAGGAGAGAGAAAAAGTGGTATTTCTTTATTACAAAATAACGAAGTGGCCAGTCACGGTGGCTCACACCTGTAATCCTAGCACTCTGGGAGGCCAAGGCAGACGGATCATTTGAGCTCCAGAGTTCGAAACCAGCCTGAGCAAGAGTGAGACCCTGTCTCCACTAAAAAAAAAATAGAAATTAGCTGGACAACTAAAAATACATAGAAAGAAAAATTAGCCAGGCATGTCTGTAGTCCCAGCTACTCGGGAGGCTGAGGCAGGAGGATCGCTTGAGCCCAGGAGCTTGAGGTTGCTGTGAGCTAGGCTGACGCCACCACACTCTAGCCTGGGCAACAGAGTGAGACTCTGTCTCAAAAAAAAAAAAAAAAAAAAAGGAAAGAAATGAAGAAGAAAACTGACCTGCAAACTAGACAGGATCAGCCTCAAGCCACCACCCCAAATCAACACCCCTTCTCTTTCTGCCCTTGCCCCGCTCCCTGGCCTGGTCTCTACTCATTCCCGCCTTTGCCAGACCCTCCTCCATCCTGGTCCTTAAGTGTCCCTCCCTCCAGCACTGGCTTTTGGCATACCTGGGTCACTCCCTTCAAAATAAAACGTGCCTTCCTCTGGCCCCATCACTCCTACCTCTGCCCCTCTCTGCCCCTTCACAGTCCTTCCAAGCTGTCTCCAGCTGCCCTCTAGAGTCTGGGCTACCTCTTTACTCCCTGCCAGGTGGCTTCAGCCTGTGGACCTCCCCCCCTCATCCCCCCACTCACCTTGCCTGAACTCCAAGCACCTCTACTGGCCTTGGCATTGCCAGATTTGGCCCACGTTCTGTGATCTGATCTATTCGACCGGTCAGAGGGCTTTGACAGCACTGAGAGGTGCTCAGAAAGGAAGGAGCCTGGCCCCATAGGAAGGTGGGGGGGGGGTCAAACTGTTCTGGATAGGGAGGTCCCCAAAGACTGACCAAGAAGTGATGCTAAGTGCTAAAGAAGAAAGGGCCAACCCAGTGGGAAAAAAATTCCAGAACATTCCAGATGGAAGGCACTGGTGTATGAAGGGAAAGCAAGGAGCCAGGGAGGGAGGGCCTGGGTCACAGAGCCGCTGGGCCCAGGAAGGAGTTATGTTGTTTCCCCAGGGGGACTGCGGGATTCTAGCAGGATTGTGGCCTCACGGGTGCTGTGTTTTGAAAAGACCACACTGGATGCTGTGTGGAGGGTGTGCTGGAGAGCCAGGTAGGATGGGAAAGACCAGCAGCTGTCACAGCACCAGAGAGAGAGGGCAGAAGTTTGGGACGGGCTCATGGTGTGGTGGTGGTGAGGAACGAGGCATGTTTGAAAGCCACTGTGAAGGGGACAAGTGGGAGGACGTGGTGAGCACAGGGTATTACACCTCCCCACGGCACATGGTTCACACACGTGGTGCCACACTGATGGAGCCCAGCAGTGAGGAACAGGGGAAGTCTGCATACCAACCACGAGCTCAGGCTCAGCCGTGGTCTGGGATGGCACAGACTGTCCGCCAGACAGGGGGCTCAGAGGTCAGCAGGGCCTGGGGAAGGTCACCAAGGGGCTTGTGAGCTTGGACCTCATCCTGCTGAAGGGCAGTGGGAGCTCCTGCTGACCATTGGTCTGACACGTGATGGGACTTCTCAGCTGCTTGAAGGCTCACTGAAGCGGTGACAGGGCCAGCAGAGGAGGGACTCACCAGGACACAGCACCACAGCCAAGCTTGGAGCTGCACAGCCAAGTCGGCCAGGGCCTGGGAAACCCTCAGCACCAATTCTACCCTGCCCTGGTCTTTCCTGGTGAGGTTCCCAGGGAAGTCACCTCAAGGCCACAAGAGCCAGGTCGCAGGGGTGGGTGGAGCCAGGGCTCTTGGTTCTTCCACACAATCCAGATGAGGTTTTGCATTTGTTTAATTTCCAAAATGAGAACGTCATTGTTTGCATTTTGGTTAACATATTGACTCACACCAGGCAGCCATGTCAACAGGGCAATGGTACCATCTAATCCAATTGCCAGGCCCAGTGTGGGCACTGCCAGTCCGTTAGCTCTTTAACCATCACAACAGCCTGCTAAGGACATAGCATTACCATCACCATCATGTCCCCACTTTACAGGTAAGGAAACTGGCTCAGAGAGGTTAAGTGACTTGCCCAACATCACCCAGCTAGGAGCTGGGTCTGGGACCCAAATATACCTCTTTCCAAAGTCTGGGTCCCTAAGCATCAGGCCACACTGCATTCATCAAACCCAACAGGCCAGCAGCAGGCCCATCAGACCCAGTTTAGATGTGTTTAATAAGGGCATACAGGACTGTAGACAAATTACAGGGTAGCTGGAGAGAATTCCCAGACAGCTGTGCAAAAGCAATCCCATGCCTTCATGCCCACCTCAAGGCCACCCACCACCACTGCCCCCCACCGGCAAAACAGGCACATCCACCATGACTATATGAGGCCACAGCAATAAAAGGAGATAGCCAGGCCCCTAAGAGCTGCCAGCCCTGGTTCTGCGGAGTCCAGACACTGGGACTCCCAGGATGGCAAGTATTAGCTTCCTGTGGCCGCTCTAACAAACTGCAGGCATACCTTATGTTACTGCACTTCACTTCATTGCATTGCATAGTGTGTTTTTTACAAATTAAAGGTTTGTGGCAACCCTGTGTCCAGCAAGTCTATTGGTGACATTTTTCCAACACCATGTGCTCGATTCATGTCTCTCTGCCACAATTCGGTAATTTTGAAATATTTCAAACTTTCTCATTATTTATTATATCTATTATGGTGATCTGTTATCAATGATCTTTGTAACTATTGTAATTGTTTTGGGGCTCCACAAGCCACATTCACATAAGACAGCAAACTTAATTGATAAATGTCACACATCTTCTGACTGCTCCACCAGGCAGCCATTCCCCATCTCTCTCCCTCTCCTCAGGCCTTCCTATTCCCTGAGACACAGCAATATTGAAATTAGGCCAAATAATAAGCCTTTAAGTATTCAAGTGAAAGGAAGAGTTGCACAGCAATCAAAAGCTATAAATGATCAAGCTTAGTGAGAAAGAATGTCAAAAGCCAAGACAAGCCAAAACCTAGGCCTCTTCCACCAGTTAGCCAAGGTGGGAATGCAAAGGAAAAGTTCTTGAAGGAAATTAAAAGTGCTATTCCTGTGAACACGCCAATGATAAGAAAAAGAAATAGCCTTACTGCTGATACGCAGAAAAGTTTGAGTGGTCTGGACAGACCATCAAACCAGCCACAACATTCTCTTAAGCCAAAGCCTAATCTAGAGCGGGCCCCGCTATGAAAGCTGAGAGAAGTGAGGAAGCTGCAGAAGAGACTTTGCAAGCTAGCAGAGGTTGGTTCATGAGGTTTAAGAAACCATCTCCGCAACATGCAAGTGCAAGGTGAAGCAGCAAGTGCTGATGGAGAAGCTGCAGCAAGTCACCCAGAAGATCTAGCTAAGATCACTGCTGAAGGTGGTTACACAACAGATTTTCAGTGTAGACAAAACAGCCTTCTAATGGAAGAAGATGCCATCTAGGACGTTCATAGCTAGAGAGAAGTCAATGCCTGGCTTCAAAGCCACAAAGGGCAAGCTGACTCTTGTAGAGGCTAATGCAGCTGGAGACCTTAAGTTGAAGTCAGTGCTCATTTACCAACCCAAGATCCTAGAGCCCTTAAGAATTATGCTAAATCTACTCTGCCTATGCTCTAAAAATGGAACAGTGAAGCCTGGATGACAGTACCTCTGTTTACAGCATGGTTTACTGAATAATTTAGCCCACTGTTGAGACCTACTCAAAAAAAAGAAGATTCCTTTTAAAATATTACTGCTCACCCAAGATCTCTGATGGAGATATACAAGGAGATTAATGCTGTTTTCATGCCTGCTATCATAACATCCATTCTGCAGCCCATTGATCAAGGAATAATTTCAACTTTCAAGTCTTATTTCAGAAATACATTTCATAAGGCTATAGTTGCCATAGGTGATAATCCCTTTGAAAGATCTGGGCAAAGTAAATTAAAAACCTCTGGAAAGGACTCACCAGTCTAGATGCCATTAAGAATATTCATCATTCATGGGAGGAAGTCAACATATCAACATTAACAGAAGTTTGGAAGAAGTTGATTCCAACCCCCATGGGTGACTCTGTGACTTCAGTGGAGGAAGTCACTGCTGATGTGGTGTACAAGACAAGAGATCTAGAAGTGGAACCTAAAGATGTGACTGAATTGCTGCAGTCTCATGATAAATCTTTCATGGATAAAGGAGTTGCTTCTTATGGATGAGCAAAGAAAGTGGTTTCCTGAGATGAAATCTACTCTTGGTGAAGATGTGAACATTGTTGAAATGACAATAAAGAATTAAGAATATTAAGTAAACTAAGTTGATTAAGCAGCAGCTGGGGTTGAGAAGCCTACAGTTTTGAAAGAAGTTCTATGTGGTCTTATTTTAAGAAACTGCCACAGCCACTTCAATCTTCCGCAACCACCACCCTACCCTGATCTGTCGGTAGGCATCAGCACTGAGGAGAGACCTTCCAACAGCACAAAGATTATGACTTGCTGAAGGCTCAGATAATCATTCACATTTTTTAGCAATAGAGTGTTTTTAAAGTAAGGTATCTCTATATTTTTAAATATAGTGCTTACACAATTAATAGTGTAGACATAACTTTATGTGCACTGGGAAATCCAGAGTTCATGTGACTCCCTTGATGGCACCATCCACTTGATCGCAGCGGTGGGGAACTGAACCTACAGTACCTGCAACATCTGTGAACTAAGCCTGTGCCACAGACTTGGCGACTCAAACCACAGATTTGTACGCTCTCGAAGTTCTGGAGGCCAGAGGTCAAAATTCAGTGTCGCTGGGCCGGTGGGTCCCTGCTCTCTCTGGGGACTCTGGGGAGGATCCTCCCTTGCCTCTTCCAGCTCCTGGTGGTTTCTGGTGTTCCCGGGCTTGTGGACGCATCGCCCAACTCTGTTTTCACGTCGCCTTCACCTGTGACCTTCTAGCCTCCCTCTGCTCCACTCTCATGGGGGCATCTGTCGTTAGGGCTAAGCCCACACAGCTTAACCCAGGGTAAGCTCCGCCCTTCAGGTTTTCAATCGTGCTTTTGCCACAGAAGGTCACAGTCACAGGTTCTAAGAGTTAGAACATGGAAGTATCTTTCTGGAACCTCCATTCAGCCTGCAACAGACACGACATGTAAAAACCAACCGACAGGCAAGGTCTGTCTGCAGCAGCTGCAGAGGCTACTGCATGTTTTTACCCGAAAGGCAGCAGAGCCTAGATACGAAAGCACAGGCTCCTGGCTCACACCAGCTGTGTGGTCTTGGGAAAGTTTCTTACCCTCTCTGTGCCTCAGCTTATTTGCCTGTAACAACAATCCCTACCTCCTAGGGTCTGGCAAGTCATACATGCAATATCCCACACCAAGCACTTGGAACAGTGCAAGCAGGAGTGCTCAGTGCTGGCCAAGAAGTGTTCCAAATTCTTGAAATCCATTGTCTTTCCCCAAACCTGTTCTTCTTCCTCCTCAGGGCCTTATCTCTGTAAAGAGCCTTTTGGCCAATCATCTAGGTCCAAAGCCTGCAAGTCCACCTAGATGACCCCCCTCCCTCCCTCTTGCATCCAACTAGTCCCCAAATCCTACCAGAGTTAGCACTTAATCCTTCTCATGTGTCCCCTCCTGGCAGTGGCTCTGGCAGTTGCCACTGACTCCCTCAGGCCTCCCCTGCTCTGGCCTGGACTCTCCAGCTGCCTTCTCACTAACCTCCCCACCCCCAGCTTCCCCCACCTCTTCCTCCACCCCGGACAGCCACCCTTCTACAAAGCAAATATGACACTGATGGTTGTTAAGGACAACAGCCAGGGCTAGCCTCACAAAGTTGCAAAGGGCCCTGAGGTTTGACTGTCCCATGATCAGTCTAATGATCCTTTGAAATTTTTTATCACTTTTGAATAAGGGGGCCCAAAAACTACACAGCCATTCCTGACAACTGACTGGCCTCAACCATGGGCTTCCACGGGCCAGGCACTGAGCTGAGAGCATCCCACAGGTCAGCTCCCTCAACACTCACCTTGAGTGTATTGCTATCCTCATTTCACAGATGTGACCTGCCCAAGGGCATGTGACTTTTTCATGGCTCTCTGGATGTCTTAAATATCATTTGTGAACACCTCAACTTGAGAATTAAAAGATAACTGAATGCACTGAATGTTTGAATTTAGAGCATGCCAGAAATGAAAGGTGGCTTGGATCAGACAGCCTGACCTAGCCAGACCCGTGGTACTATTTGGACATTGTCTCCCAAAGATGACAGCATGGAGCCAATCAGAAATTAGCCTACACTCCACCCCACCCCACCTGGTGTTCTCCAAAGAAGATACATAAATGGTCAATGAGCACACAAAGAGACTCTCAGCATCACCATCAGGGAAATACACTCAAGACCACAATGAGATAGCACTTCACACCTAATCCCCACCACCAACAATCTAGTCACCACCACCATCACCACCACCACCACCACCACCACCACCATCACCATCATCACCACCACCTCCATCACCACCTCCATCACCACCATCACCACTTCCATCACCACCTCCATCACCACCTCCATCACCACCATCACCACCTCCATCACCACCTCCATCACCACCATCGCCACCTCCATCACCACCATCACCACCTCCATCACCACCATCACCACCTCCATCACCACCATCACCACCTCCATCACCACCATCACCACCTCCATCACCACCATCACCACCTCCATCACCACCTCCATCACCACCATCGCCACCTCCATCACCACCACCACCACCACCATTCCCACCACCGCCACCATCACCACTTCCATCACCACCTTCATCACCATCATCACCACCAGCACCATCATTACCATCATCACCACCACTGCTACCATTACCACCCCACCACCATCATCATCATTACCACCACCACCACCACCATCACCACCACCAGCACCACCACCACCCTCCTTACTACCATCACCACCATCACCACCACTGCTACCATCACCATCATCACCACCACCACTATCACCACCTCCACCACCATCACCACCATCATTACCACAACCATCACCATCACTACCACCAGCACCACCACCACCACCACCACCACCGCCACCATCACCACCAGCACCACCACAAGCACCACCAGCACCACCACCATCCCACCATCACCATCACCAGCACCACCCTCCTTACTACCATCACCACCTCCACTACCATCACCACCACTGCCACCACCACCACCCTCCTTACTATCACCACCATCACCACCACTGCCACCATCACCATCACCACCATCACCACCTCCACCACCACCATCACCATCATTACCACCACCATCACCATCACTACCACCATCACCATCATTACCACCACCATCACCATCATTACCACCACTATCACCATCACCACCACCACCATCATCACCACCACCACCAATGCCACCATCACCACCACCACCATCACCATCATCACCATCACCACCATCACTGTACTGATACAGAAAATGGTGGGCGCCGGGACACGGTCGCTTGCCGCCTCCCCGTCACTTTGCATCTCCACGGGCCAGTGTTGCACATGGCCAGTTGGAGGACACGCTACTGGGGCCAAGCCCCGAGGCACAGAGCCACCCGGGACCCCCGCGTGCCGCTGGGACCCCGCATGCCAGAATGCTCCCAGGCCCACATGCCGCTGCCTGTGTCCAGCTACGCTGTTTGCGTGATCCTGATTGGGTAGTTTTTGAATCCCACTGTTTTTGATTGGATATTAAAGTTTGTTGGTGATTGGATGTTAAAGCTTGTAGTTGATTGGATGCTTCTTGAGCCCTACCAAGGGTATAAAACCAGGGGCAGAGGGCAGGAAGGGGAGAACATTGGAAGACACGGAGAGAGCTGTAACACTAGGTGTGCTGAGCCTGCTGTAGAAGAATAAAGGCTGTTCTCCGACTCTTTGTGTGCCGCTCAGTTCTTTCCCTGGTCAAATGAATAAGAGCTGTAACAAGAGCTGTAACGCTAGCTGTACACACTGCCGCAACATCACCATCACCACCACCACCACCAC
>VSMD01114623.1:0-58331 GCA_008750895.1 Mirza zaza
ACAGAGTCTCACTTTATTGCCCAGGCTAGAGTGAGTGCCGTGGCGTCAGCCTAGCTCACAGCAACCTCAATCTCCTGGGCTCAAGCGATCCTGCTGCCTCAGCCTCCCAAGTAGCTGGGACTACAGGCATGCGCCACCATGCCTGGCTAATTTTTTCTCTATATATTAGTTGGCCAATTAATTTCTTTTCTATTTATAGTAGAGATGGGGTCTCGCTCTTGCTCAGGCTGGTCTCGAACTCCTGAGCTCAAATGATCCGCCCACCTCGGCCTCCCAGAGAGCTAGGATTACAGGCTTGAGCCACCGCGCCCGGCAATTCTATTGTTTTTTATTTGTATTATTTATTTAAAAATATTTTTGATTCACATTTGCTTTAATCAATAGATACAGAGCCCTTGTTACAGAGGCCAACTGTATATATGTACATGCCTAATCTACAGGGAGTTGTCTTCTGTTTAGGAAGATACTATTGACATACTGAAAACAATTTCAGAGAAAAATTGAGTACTAAGTGCACAGCACTTATGTGCTATAGTTGGTGGTTGGGGAGGGAGAAGCCAAGCCATCTGGAAAGCCCTCTGGAGGAAGGTGTCACCAGGGCTGAGCTTTGAGTTTGTTCGGAGAGGAAGAATATCATAAGCAAAGACTAGACGGTGGGAATGTGCATGACAAATGCTGGGCACTGGCCTGTTTGAAGTAAAAGGTACATATTTGGGAGCAAAGAGACAGATCTTAGATAATATAGGGCCAGATGGTAGAGGAAATTGATGCGCGGGCAATAGGAAGTTGTCATGAGTTCTTGATCAGGAAAGACTGTGATACAAATAGTGTTTATTGAAGGCCATCATTCTGAAAGTAATGTGTGGGGCAGCCTTGAAGAGGGAGAGAGTAACATGAGAGGGCCCAGGACATTGTTGTGATAATACAGGTTTAGGTGATTGAGGATTTGCCCTAGTGCCAGGCCTTGAGATGTAAAATAAGGGACCCTCTGGGAGGCCAGTTAGGCTGGTGGGCCGGGAGAGAAGAGCAGAGGAGAGCGTGGTAGAAGTTCGGAAGTGGGAAAATTGGGAAAGTTTTGGTTTGAAATATCTTGATTTTTCAGTGAAGGAGACATCTAAATGGCAATGTTTTTGTTTTAACAGCTTTGTTGAGATATAGTTGACATACAATGAATTGCACATGCTTAAAGTGACAATTTGATATTTGATTATCAGTCAAGATAGCGAATGTATCTATCACCCAACAGGTTTCTCCTGCCTCTTTGTAATCCTCTCATCCCCAAGTAACCACTGATCTGTCACTATAGTATAGTTTTATAGAACTTTGTATGAATGATTTATGTGTAGCTCTTTATTCTTCTTTTATTCAGCATAACTACTTTGAGTTCATCCACAATGTTGCATGTATTAATAGTTTGTTTCTTTTTATTGCTTAGTATTAGTCCATTGTACAAAGGGCAATATTTTCATCATTTGAAGTCAGGAATAGAGTTCAAGTGATGTCAGAGTGTGGCCTGGGTCAGCATCCTTAGTCTTGCTGAAGCTTCAGGAGCAGAGAAGCACTCCAGCAGGAAGATTCTGGGGCAAGGGATTGCAGGTAGAATGTTACCAGAGAGGCAGAAGAGACAGCTGAAGAAAGGAAATAGGTGAAGAACTACCATTCTCTGTGAAAGGGGATTTCAAATATCTTGAAAGGATAGTGAATTTTATTTTCAGAGAGCTTTTGAAGGTCAGTAAATTTAGGGTTTAAGAAAGAGCAAGGGTGATTTTGGTTTTTAAATTAGTTTAATTTTAATTAACATACTTTTTTTTTTTTTTTTGCCAATACCATCCTTAAACAGATTGTTATGTCATTTTAGGCAAGGGAAGAGAACTCCTTTTCTATTCATAATAATGATGGGGCAGTTTCATTTCAGGTATGTATTCTCTTTGTTTAATTTATCTCTATCATGTAAAAGAGTAATTTTTAAAAGGAATTTTAAATTTAGGAATAATAACTTAGGCATACATACCATGTATCAGTTACTTGAATGCAGTAGCTTTCTCTGTACCAACCTATAAGGTGGATGTTACTACCCACTTATCAAATCATAAGTCTCTGAGAATGAATAACTTTGTGAATGTCCAGTATAAATGGCAAGGCCCAAGTCCCAATCCAGTTCTGCCAGGCTGTTCCTATGAACCCTCTGCCTCTTTGAGCCCATGCTGTGTCCCATTTAGAGTGTGCCAGAAGCATAGCATCCTACACTAGAAAGGCCCATTGGTGATGATTTAGGGTTGATGATTAGGGTGATGAATTTTAGAGATGAGTTCATTGAGACTCAGAGGCCTTGAGTGACCTACTCAGTTGTCACAGTTATTAATTGCACATGAGTGTTTTTTGGAACCATCACTGCTTATATATGGGGACGAGATATTGGACTGGGTCTTAGAACCCACTTACTAGCTGGGTGACTTTGGGGATAATTCCCTTAATTTCTGAATCTCACTGTGTAATCATCTAAAAATAAAAAAAATATGAGACCTATCTCATAGGATTCTTAGGAGCTTTTTTTTTTTTTTTTAGTAAAAGTGCTTTGTAAAGCATTGTACACATAATGTTTTATTAACTTGTAAGAATCACTGCCTCTTTTCTAACCAGTTTTTATTATACTAATTGAGGTATAATTTGCTTACAGTGAAATGTACAGGTCCTAAGTGTATAGTTTGATTATTTTTGACAAATGCATGTACCCATGTAATCCACTCTTTATCAAGATTCTGTATGTTTTTATCTGTATGTTTTTATCTCAGAAAGTCCCTCCACCCCTGCAACCACTGTTCTGGTTTCTGTCATCATAGATCATTTTTCCTAACAGATTTTATATGTTCTTTAAGTTTAGTAACCACCATTCTCATCACCACTGATATTAATAGCTAACAGTTACTGAGAGCTTGCAGGATGCTCATTTGCTCAGAATCCTCCACCAGCTTTCCATTTGTCTCAGAGTAAAAAGCTCAGGTCCTCCCACTGGCCTGCAAGGACCACATGCTCTGGTCTCCATTGTCTCTGTGACCTCAGCTCCTGCTGTTTTTCCCCCTGCTTACTCTGCCCCCCACACAGGCCACTTTGCTCTTCCTCGAAAAGATCAGGCTTTAGGCTCTGCTCTGGCTGTTCCCACAGGCAGGAATGCTCACCTCCAAGAATCTTTCATCTTTGCTCAAATGTCACCTTCTCAACAAAGCCTCCCCTGATCACCCTGTTTTCAGTGTAGCCCACTCCCGTTCCTCCTCGTCTTGCTGTTTTCCCTGAGCACTTATCCCTTCTAACGTGCTATATGCTGTGCTCATTTATCATATGTATCGTCTATCTTCCCCTCTATAGCAGCTGGCCTTAAGGGCATGGGTTTTGTGTCTTTTATTACTGATTTGTATGAAACAGCTAATCTTGAGACTGGACTCCATAGCCAGGCATTGTGCTAAGTGCTTATCTGTCATTATCTCAGTTCATCCTCCCAGCAACTCTGTGAAGTAGGTGCTGATATTATTCCCCTTTTACAGATGAGGAAACTGAGGCTTATAGAGGTGAAATAACTTGCCTAAGGGTGGGATTCAGATTCAGGTTTGTTTGACTCTAAGGCTTTACGGCCTACTTGAGAAAATATAAAATGTGCTTTCCTGTCTTCCTTCCCTCACTTTATTCATTCTGAGATGGCCTTGCTGTGTCGCCCAGGTTGGAGTGCAGTGGCATGATCATAGCTCACTGCAGCCTCAATCTCCTGGGCTCAAGTGATCCTCCTGCCTCATCCTCCCAAATAGGTGGAACTATAGGCACACGTCACCATGCCTAGCTAATTTAAAAAATAATAATAATTTGTAGAGATAGGGTCTCACTGTGTTGTCTAGGCTCATCTTGAACTCCTGGGCTCAAGGGATCCTCCTGCCTTGGCCTCCCAAAGTGCTGGGATTATAGGCATGAACCACACTGCCCAGCCAAGAGTATTTTATACTCAAAGAGCAAAATAAGATGTTGGCTTAAAAATTAGATAACTGCATCTTAGGTTATCTTTGCAGACATTTGCAAAAAACCATCACAGATGGATAGATTTGTGTTTAAGCAAGTATAGTAAAATGTTAATTGTAGAAGCTAGGTAGTGGGTATTTAATTGTTCACTGTACAATTCTGTCAGCTGTTCTATATGCTTGAAAATAGTTTTAGCAAAATATCAGGGAGATCATAGAATAAGAAAACATGTTTAAATTCTGCTCTGGGAGAATTTAATTAATTTAAGTAGTCTATCTTTATTTTCTTATGTCCAGTAAAATTTACAATTTATTTCTCCCATCCAAGTACTAACCAGGCTTGACCCTGCTTAGCTTCTAAGATTAGATGAGATTGGGAAAGTTCAGGGTGGTATGGCTGTAGACCACAATTTATTTCTAAGATTTAAAAGTATAACTGAGGATTTGGGTACCCTTAAATGTTTTTTGCCTTTACTTTCAGTTTTTCTTTAACATCAGCACTGATGACCAAGAAGGCCTGTACAGTCTTTATTTTCATAAATGCCGTGGAAAGGACTTGCAGTCTGGTGACAAGTTTTCATTCAGTCTTGATGTGAGTACCATATGGAGACTGTTCCACGTGGATTTTTTCAATGTAAAAGTGAGGCATTTGTATCTCTATAAGAATTGGTTTTAAGACCACATAAGTAAGAGAAAAATGTGGCCAGTCACACATCCCTGCCAGTGGGCAAGATGCTTCAGCAGAGGATTCATAAATAAGAAAATGTAAAGCAATTTAGGATGAGTTTACACACTTCAACCTCTGCATTAAGAATGTGGTGTGCTTGTTATCTGCTGGTACTCAATTTTTTTTTTTTTTTTTTTTTGAGACAATGTCTCGCTCTGTCCCCCAGGCTGGAGTGCAGTGGCATGATCGTAGCTCACTGGGCCTTGAACTCCTGGGTTCAGGCAATCCTGCCTCCACCTCTGGAGTAGCTGGGACCACAGGCGTGCACCACCAGGCTTGGCTAATTTTTCAAAATTTTATGTAAAGATGGGGTCTTTTTATGTTGCTGAGGATGGTCTTGAACTCCTGGCCTCAAGAGATTATCCTTCCTCGGCCTACCAAGGTACTGGGATTATAGGCATGAGCCACCATGCCCGGCCTCACTTTCTTAAGCTTAAGTGAAATAGCTGAGATTCCAAATTGTTGAATAAGGGACAGTCTATTCCTGAAAAGTAAAAATTAATTTCATATTGGTTTCAGATTGATATCACAGAGAAGAATCCTGACAGCTACCTCTCAGCAGGAGAAATTCCTCTCCCCAAATTGTACATTTCTATGGCATTTTTCTTCTTCCTTTCTGGGACCATCTGGATTCATATCCTTCGAAAACAACGGTAAATTATTACTTCCTTGAGTCCTTCAACTTAGAGTGTGTTCAGTTTTGTATAATTTCACCTTTTGCTGGCTTCTGAACCTGGGAGGAGTTGGCATTACACAATCTTGTTTTCTTCCTCTTCTCTTCCAAGGGCATCTTCCCTGGAACACCAGGGAGAGTGCACAGTAGCCTTACTTTTTGGGAGGCCTTCGCAAGCCTTGGTGTTTATTCATATCCCATTGTTTTGTTTAAAAAGCAAATATGAATATTTCAGATAATATACAAACAAAATAAGGTGTATAAGCGAAGAGGTTTCCATAGCAGAAACCCCACAGTCCAGGACTCAGAGCGAGCGTGTTGGTCCCATTCAAAGGCTGTTTATTCTTGAGAGGAAGTTAGTTACCGTGAACCACTGCTTGGCAAGAGCATCAAGTCATTGCTTAGTCCTGAAAGCATCAGTCCAAGGCCTGGTGGGGATAGAGTCTGCTTACCAGCCCGTCTGCCCGGCTTTTGGCGTTTTTTCTGAAACCCCCGAGGCTTTAACTTCCTGTTCTTGGTTCTTCAGGGAGCAGCTGCATACACCTGAATTCTCTGTCTCTCTCTGAGAAAATTGAAAATAAAATATTAATATTCAGTTAGAGAATAATGTGAAGTATTTGTTATAAGGCCTATAAACTGAGTACGTGATGGTATGTGAATATGGTTTAATATTATTATATGGATTGATTTAAATTCATAAAATAATCACCTGCAAATACCTCTTTGTCTGAAGCATTGGGGCAGACACTCTTTAATCCCTAGTGGCCTCATTGTCTTCTAAGGGACATGCTCAGAATCTTGTGCGTGGGTTCCGGCTAGGTGCAGTTGCTGGCACCTATTCGTTGTACTATCCTGTATCCCCACCACATGGAGTTTCTTGTTTACTTGTGAAGGACCTCCATAATCATATTTGGACTAGGTTATCAGGTAGCTATTACTAAGAAGGAAAGTATCCTACAAATTTAGGCCATAAAAGGTTCTTTTTTTTTTTTTAAAGAAAGTTTTACTTCTGCCTTTATTAGAAAAGTAAGGACAAGGAGTCAGAAGACTTGATTTCAAGTGTCAGCTTTGACTGTGACTTCCTGTGTGCCTTGCTTCACTCTAAATCTCTTTTTTTCCCTGACTACAAAACTAGGACAGTAATAATTACTCTGCCTTCCTCTTGGAGTCTTAGATTCTTAGATTGGTCATGTGATTCCCCCCAGAATAATGTATATGAGAGGGCTTTTCAAGTCAGGGTACTACGCAAATGTGAGGTGCTTATCCAAGCGTTCAGTGGTATTTTAATTTTCCTTTTAGTTAGTGATGGCAATAGTCACTTGTTCCCTTATATAAAATTGTGGTAACAGTTTTAAATCTGTTGTTAAATGAGGCTGACCTACTTTGTACAAGTCTCACCTCTAACTTTTGTTGGAGTATAGAGTACATACAAGAATGTCTCATTTAAGACCCGACCTCTCCCTCTGTTCCCCCACTCCCATTTTCCCAGGAGTCTTATAACTAGTTCTGGTAGGTTGGAAATCCAGGTGATATAAAGGCATGTGGCTTCACAGATACCAGATACATTTCACAGGCTCTAGCCCCTTAAGCTGGAAGGAACTGAGAGATCTTTGTTTCATTTAGTGAGGCCCAGAGAGAGGAAGTGAGAGACGTGGCCATCATCGCCTGACAGAGCTGGAATTGGAACCCAGGTCTCAACTCTGAGTGTAGATAGAGCTAGTATTTGAGCCCAGGTCAGTGTGGCTTCAGAGCTTTGTTCTTTCTATCATGGCACTGCCCCTGCATTGATGTTTTAACTGTGGACTGCAAGTCAAGGTTGCCAGGGTGTGTGAGTGAGCACAGGTTTTGCCCCTGGGTAAGTCTCATTGCCATTCAGTAGTGACAGACTACTCTGGCCTTCACTTCCTTTTTGACCTTCAAGTAGGTGGGCACTGGGACAGGAAAGTACTGAGGAGGAAATGAGCCTGGAAACTAAATGTGTGTCAGTTTGTGGCATGCTCTCATTGTCACTCTGTGTGAGGTCTCTTTCCTATTATTATTCCCCTTCACTTCCTGTCCCCTTTCCCACTCCTTCCCAGCGTGGATAGCCATTCAGATGTGTTTAACATGCATTTTTGGATATGTTTTTTTTAATATATAAATGAGAATGTTTATTGGTGTTGTGTGTATTTTAAATATGTATCTAAGTTGTACTATTCTTGTACATTTTTCAGTCAGTAATACCTTTTTTTAAGATGTGGCCACCTGGCTATGTGTGCATCCAACTCATGGATTTTTACCTACTCTGGAGCATTCCATACCTTGTATCCACAGTTTATTGCTCTGTCCCTTTAGTGATGGACACATGCCTAGGTTGCCTCTATCTCCCTGCTAGCCCAGCAGGGCTGTCATGAACCTCCCTCCTGCTCCTGGGATCCCCTGTGGGTCTGTGCAGCCCAGGAGCTACAGTCCCAAGAAGGAGGCACACTGGGTCATAGGTAGACTCTCATTTAATTTCGCTAAGTGCTGCCCGGTTGGTCACCAGTATGACGGCACCAGTTTATATTTCTGCCCAGTGGTGCATGAGGGTTCCTGTTTCCCCACAGACTCCCCAGTACTAATATCTTAATTTTTGCCAGTCTAATGGGTATAACTGGTACCTTGTTTTATTTTGCATTTTTCTGAATATTAGTGATGTGGATTATCATTTCAGGGACTTATTAAACATTTGAGTTTTTCCCCTTGGGACTGCCTGGATTCTTTGCATATTTTTCTGTTGGGTTTTCTTTTTCTTGTTGCTTTGTTTGAGTTTCTTGCATATTCTGGATATCCTTTGTCTGTCTTAGACATTGCAAATTTCTTCTTCCAGTCTGTTAAACTTGTATGTAGTATTCATCGTTGAATACAAATCTTTCATTTTAATAGAGTCAAAGCTGTGTAATTTTAGTCTTTTGGGCTTGGGCAGTGCCTCTTGGATCTTAGGAAACCTTTTTCTAACTCAAAGTTCACAAAATGTACATTTTATATTTAGGCTGAAATCCGTCTGGAATCCCCTTATACAAGTGTGGAGTAGACATCCATCCAGCTTTGTTCTTTTGTATAAGTTCAAGCTGATTTTTTTGCTATGTTAATTATTACACAGTCTATACTTTTCCCACCAATTTACTGTCACCTTATCATGTAACAAGCTTCCCTACATGCATGAATCTATTTCTGAGTTCTCTAGTCTATTCCATTGGTTTATTTGTCTGAATAACAAATAAACTGCACTTCTAAGCACATTTTTACTGCTCTGGCTTTGCAGAACGTCTTGATATCTGAGAGTGTGAGTTCTCTCCTTGTGGTTCTTACCCAAGTCTTTGTATATTAATACTTTATTAATAGAGTTTTCCATTTTCCTGCATAATAATCTTATCTGTCCTATTAAGTTAATTCTTAGGGGCAAGTGGGAAGGAATAGAGGAATTAGTGCCTGGCAGCCCAAAGGTAGACTAGTCCCTATGAGGCCATTGGGGTGTGAGTGGGTGCTTTATACCCCTGGTCTGGAGTGTTTGGTAGGCACCAGCTGTTGGCGGGGAGAGGGACATGACCCCTGTGGCTCCCCTATCCATCCTGCTGCTAACTTCCCAGCCCTCCTCTGCTCTGGGCTGCAGACTTCCCCTGTAGCTGCACCAAATCACTTTCTGCTTTCCTAGGGATTCCATACTGTTTTCTCAGATCCATCTGCCTCATTCTTGGCTTTCCTAGGGTGGTTTTTGGGGAGGAAGCAGCAGCCTGTGCTAGATTTCCATCCTGTCAGGACTTGGAACCATCCTGTCTGGCTTCAGAGCATAACTCTCAGTTCCATTCACACATTCAGTTGGATGTTAGAGATGATTGTGTGACTCCATTCGAGGCCTTTTCTACCAGCAAAAGCTACTTTTTTTAAAAAAAAAACTTTCATGTTTGTGGTTTGGTCAGATTATATTTACTGCATCTCTTTATAAACATAGCTGATGCCTAGAGTTTTGGCTGTCCCTTGGGCGGATGGAATCTTCTTTTAATTCTTTTCTCTCTTTTTTTATAGGAATGATGTATTTAAAATTCACTGGTTGATGGCGGCTCTTCCTTTCACCAAGTCTCTTTCCTTGGTGTTCCATGCAGTATGTATTAGCATTTTAGAGGTCATTCATGACATAATGTACAATGTCTATGTGAGCAAGAAAACTAAATTAGAAGAAAAGGGATAGATTGGTGGGAAACAAGGTGAAAGAATAGACTTCTCATAAAGCCCCCTTTTGTCTGGGAGGGACTGGCCACGGCAGTAAATGTTCACCACCTCCCCTAATATAAGACTTAAGACATCTTCTGATACTACTTACAGACCCACAGTTTTTCTAGGATACTTGTTTTCATTTTATTGTTTTTGTCATTTCTTTTTTGTTTGTTTTTGTCATTTCTTTTCATTGTTGTTTTTACCCTCCATTTCCATGAGTGAGGTGTATTAAATAATCAGCTAAACAAACATTTCAGCATGGGTTATTATGAGATAGCTGCATATAGAAGACAGACCTGGAGATCAGTTACCTTTTCCAGAAAAGGTGACCTTAGACCTTAGGTCCTCTGTCAAAGGGCTAGATCACTCCTCAGTATTGTTACTGAAAGTAACATACCCAAGGCACTTGTCTCTGAGGCTGCATCAGAAGAATGAGGACAAGTGGTTTGAAGAGAAGGAAAGAGAAGTTTATTAATTTGCCAGCAAAGAGGAAGTTGGCAGACTCCTGTCTCACAGTACCAACATCCTCCTGTCATTTCTTGAGATGAGAGTGCCATCTGCCAAGTTGTTTCCATGACTTTCATGTTTCCAAATATTCCCTCATGTTCCTACTTGATTTGACGTTCAGCATTAGCATACTTAATTTAAGAGAAAATTGATTCTATTATATAGAGATTGAGGCATAAGAATTGAGCTTCAGCTTGAATATTTAGGACTGATGTGAATTGAAACGAACTTGCCAGTGGGGGTAAGATCGCAACTTCCCCAGTCTGGGCCTACGTGGTACCCTCCGACCACACTAGTGAGGGTGATAGTCTCGAAGCATGCACTCTCCTGCTCCACTGGAAAGTGTCCTCCTAAGAAAAAGCAATAATGTATCCAGTTACAATGTCAAGAACTGACAGTTATTTGGATAATTTCCCATTTGAGTCTAAGTTAAAAGATTCTTTCTGGAGCCATACAGATAATGAATGATAGGGTCCTTGAGTCACTTTAATATCTAGATAGCCATTTGGATAGAATGAAAGATGTATAAATTGATGTCAGCTTTGTGAGTTCTGCCAGGAAGCATTTTAGATGCTCTACTGAAACTTGCCACTTGTTAAAATGCATTATTGGTGGCTTTAAGTAGCTCTAAATTTACAGATATTTTTAAAAAAAAAATAGTTGAAACTGGGTGATTCCACATAGATTTTTTTTTTACCGATGATTGACTTATTTATTTATGTATGCAGCAGGAACATTAAAGATAAAGTTCTTGGCCAGGATACTGAAAAGACTTGTGACATTTGGACCTTGGAGGTTTTTAAGAAAAGAATAGACAGCCATTGCCAAAGTGAATCACTTCCTTCAAGAGAGAGACCTGGGCTGAGTGTCAGTGACATTACAATTTCGTGTCGAGTTTCTTAAGCTACCTGATATTTGTTAGTGCACTCACATGCTTAATTGTGAATTGAGAAGTGAGGCATTAGGCGGTGGTGGAGGGAGGACATGCCCTCTCCTGAGGTCCTCTGAGGTCATTTCATGTTTCACTGTGCCCTAAGATATGTGGTAGGTCAACCTTTCTGAAATGCAGTTGTTTGATTTCAGATCGACTACCACTACATCTCCTCCCAGGGCTTTCCTATCGAAGGTTGGGCTGTTGTGTACTACATAACTCACCTGTAAGTATGCAGGTACATGTGAAATACTCATACCATGAATGACATACAAGAGAAGTGGGGCTAGGCAGCATCCTGCCCCAAATTGACTGGCCCTGCCCTCCTGTGGCAGGCTGTCTGGGCCCTTGCCATACCCCAGGTGTGTGGTGCACAGGTGGCCGTCCAGACTTGAGAATTTGGACTTGCTTCTGCTTTCCTGTGGCCATTAGCTGTTCAGGTAGTGGGTGCAAAGCTAACTGTGTGCCCTAAAAGAAGTTTTGCTCACATATGATGCATTTCCTGGCCGGGCGCGGTGGCTCAAGCCTGTAATCCTAGCTCTCTGGGAGGCCGAGGTGGGCGGATCGTTTGAGCTCAGGAGTTCGAGACCAGCCTGAGCAAGAGCGAGACCCCATCTCTACTATAAATAGAAAGAAATTAATTGGCCAACTAAAATATATATATAGAAAAAATTAGCCGGGCATGTTGGCACATGCCTGTAGTCCCAGCTACTTGGGAGGCTGAAGCAGCAGGATTGCTTGAGCCCAGGAGTTTGAGGTTGCTGTGAGCTAGGCTGACGCCATGGCACTCACTCTAGCCTGGGCAATAAAGTGAGACTCTGTCTCAAAAAAAAAAAAAAATGATGCATTTCCTGAATTTGGCTGCCTACCTTTTATAAGAAGCGTGTGGACTCATAGAATGAGCTGTACAGTCTGGCAGAGTGAGAGTCTAACGAGACCCGTTGGTGTTTCTTCATTGTTCTCTTCCAGTTTGAAAGGGGCACTACTGTTCATTACCATCGCACTCATCGGCACTGGCTGGGCTTTCATTAAACACATCCTTTCTGATAAAGACAAAAAGATCTTCATGATTGTCATCCCACTCCAGGTAAAGGAACCCTAATCCTACTTGTCACTTCTTCCCTGGGCACTTAGCAGGGGTTAGCTCTGTGCCACTGTGGGAAGAGGGAGTCACCTCTCCCAGCGTCTGCCATTGGGGGTTGAAGATTGGTATTCTCTTTCTGAATTCTGACAGATCTAGACTTCAGGTTGTTGGACTGGGAGACATTTGACCATTAGTGTCTTTAAACTGGCCTGTGGATGCCTCAACTTTGAATAGAGAGCTGCTGAAAAGTTAGGGAGACATGATACTGCTTTCTCTTCTGCATCCATTGGTCCTAAAACAAAGTAGTGCTTTTAGTGAGGAAGCTGAAACACAGAGTATCTGATAACACAGTCCTGTTATCTGGCACTTAGAAGAGTTATTAGAGAAGCTGGACCTAAGGACTGTGGGCATCATGGCTAAATGGCATATAAAGTGCCACCTGTTCAGTACCTGACTGACTGCTGGACTCAGGGTGCCTAAAAGGCAAAGTGTCCTGGTTATCTATTGTTATGTAAAAAATTACCCCAAAACTTAGTGACTTAGCACAACAATAACATTAATTTTTTTCTCTCAGTTTCTGTGGTCAGGAATTTGGGAGTGGCTTAATTGAGTAGGTCTGGCTTGGGGTCTCATGTGGGTATAGTTAGACAGTGGTTGGGAGCACCTTGAAGTCTTCACTTGCGTCTGTCTCCTGGGCTGGGAGCAACTGGGGTTCCTGGGGTGTCTTTCTGTCTCTGCATGGTCTCTAGCATGGCATTTTCAGGTAGCTAGTCTTACAAGCTCAGGGCTCCACAGGTCCCAGGAGAGAGCTGGGCAGAAGCTGTATCTATCAACCTTGAAAATCACATGGCATCACTTCCTCCTTACCATATTAGACAGAGCAGTCACAAGACCCATTGGTGTGAGCAGTCACAAGCCTGCCCAGGTTCAAGGGGACAGCACAGAAACTCTGCTTCTTAATAGCAAAGTGGTAAAGTTCTGGAAGAGCACATGGGACTGGAAATAATGCTGTGGCCACAGGTTGGGTGTCTGTAGGCCCATGTACACCCCGTATTGGGGCTGCTGTTGTTGGGACAGTCCACCTGTGCTTTGGGGCCTCAGGAACATCTTGTGTCTTGCAGGTCCTGGCAAACGTAGCCTACATCATCATAGAGTCCACTGAGGAGGGCACAACCGAGTATGGCTTGTGGAAGGACTCTCTGTTTCTAGTTGACCTGCTGTGCTGTGGAGCCATCCTCTTCCCAGTGGTGTGGTGAGTAACCCACAGGGAGGAAGTCTGCGTGACAGCTTGACTGTCAAGCTAAACTGGCCATTCCCAAATTGATCTGAATCAGACAGGACATGTGTTTGAAAGTATAGCTTCCTGGGTTCCAGGAAGCTTAATCAGTCTCCAAGGGCGGCCCCTGTGTCTTTATTAAGTTACCCAGGGGATTCTGGTAGAGCTAGTCTGGGACCGTGGTCTGGTCATGTAGCAGAGTTCTTTTTTTGAGGTGGGGATAGGGGGAGCAACTACTTTTTAATGTTTTTTATAAATATTCTGGAGGAGAATCATGCAGGGCTGCCAGCATGGGACACAGTCCTGGGCCACAAGCCTGCACACTCCTTTGCAACTGGTCCTGCGATGGCAGAACCTTTCATCTTGCCTTCATTGTTTACTATGACCCCTGTGTTATCTCCAAAATAAAGAAACGCACCATTTTTTCCCCTGGTATGATTTTTGTTGTCGAATTACCACTGCTGGATGTACCTTCTTTCTGAGCTGGGTTTTGCCTTTCTTGACTGTGGCCATCACCACGTCACCCACACCAGCAGCAGGAAGTCTGTTCAGTTGTCCCTTGGTCCTCTTGACAGAGATGATGCACAGATTTTTAGCTCCTGTGTTGTCAGCACAATTGATCACGGCTCCTACCAGAGGAACCAGGGAAATCTGGAATTTCACACCAGAGGACTCACCATGTCCTCACTCATCATTTATATCTTGAATGCCAAAAAAGGACAGGGAGCCATTTAGCACAGTTCTAAGACAACAGAGAGGAGTTGGGAAACAAGAACTTAGTAGCAACATAAAATGGCAACCTGAATTTGTGGGAGAGAGAGTTGGAGAAATCTCATAAATAGCCATTTCTTACCAAGTTACATGGAAAATGAGGAGGGACATTAACAAAGCTAGTGATAGTTCTCAGCACGTGAACATTTTCAGTATCTTGAGAACGGTTTGCTCCATTCCTGGAAATGGCAGTTTAGATGCATAGATTGTGCTTTGATTACATGGAAAGAAGTGTTAGTGCCCAGTCAGTGGTTGATGAGAAAGAATATCCTTGTTAAATTACATGCAAAGTGATGGACCTTCTTGGTTCAGTAAGAACCTAGTAGAGGAAAGAAAGCTAGCAAGAATAAAACACTTAGTTCACCTTTAATGATCTAGTACTTCCATGGCTATTTGAATGTGATTAATTCTTTTGAAATCAAGTTTAAAGAAATAGACTTGTTTGCCTTCTGTTAGAAGTGAGATGCTTCGTATTGCAGTACCCCATGTAGTACATTAACATGTTTTAGGATCCTGGGGTTTGTCACTTACTCTGATTATTTAGAACATAGTGCCAGTGAGATGTAATCCTCATTCCAGCCAGTTAGTTTCACTCTTCACCCTAATTCCATCATACTTCACACATGGTCTGTCTCAGTTCAGCAGAGGAAGTACTGAAGTGTCTTTTTAGTCACCACAGCCTTCTACCATCCTGCCCAGGAATAAGTAACTCGGGCATCTGTATTACGGGGTGGCCAACATTAACAGAGATGGAGACCCTACTCTAACATACACCACTATTAGAACAGTCAAATATAAGAAACTCAGACGAGCTATAGAGGTACAAGTGGCCCTTTTCTGCCACTCGTTAATTATAGCACTAATGAGTATATGTCAAATGGCAAGATTCCTTAAAGTAAATGTCCTAAAAATTACTGTAATATAAAAAAAAAATCAGTAAGTACTAGAGAAATGATTTAAGAAATGGCATCAACAATATTTGTAAATATTCGTATTCAGCTAGCATTGGTTCAGGGCCAGCTTTGTGCTGGTTAACTTCCCAATACTGCTCCATTCAGTTCTCAAACTGCCCACTCTCACAGGTGAGCAAACTGAGGCTTTAGAAGTGATTTGTTAGCCAAAAAGAGTGACAGTGTCAGACCCCGGCTCCATTCTGTGGCGTGGTCCTGTCTGCCTGCACCCTGCTAATAACCCTTTAGAACAGTTTCTCCATTTGTGGCTTTGGACTGTGCCTAGAACTCTGATCTCAGCTTCTATAATAATGTTATTGTTCCCTTGTCTGAACTGTCATGGTGGTAGTTAATTACTGGCACATCATAGCCAAAAAAAGGACTCCCTGGAGGCTGGCATTTTTCAGCGGGGTTATAAATCTCTACTCAATGAAAAGAGCTTGCAGGAAGCCTTGTGTCCCCAGGTCTTGAACCTAGACTTTAGAAGTCATCCTGTGACTTTCTTCTAGGGTTGATTCTCTCCCCATGGCAGGTGAGCTCAGAGATGCTTCACTGTCTTAGGAGTGTTGGGTGGGGATGAGAAGCTCAGTAGAGGGTGGGAGTGTTAAAGTTTTCTCCTCGCACTCTGGCGGCTGCAGACTTACATGTTCGCCAGCAGAGGGCGTCTTTACCTCTCAGCCTTGAGCACCATACATGGCCAAGTGTGATTATCCCAGATCCCTTTTTTAGGGACAGTGCTCTAAAATTATCTAGTCCAACCTTTCAGTTTATAATTGAGGAATTCAAGGCCTCGAGTTACTAGTGCTGGAAATAGAGAGGAATGCAAATTTGTCAGCTAACCTTTTGTTCTCCAAATGTTTATTTTTAGGTCAATCAGACATTTACAAGAAGCGTCAGCAACAGATGGAAAAGGCAAGTTCCCTCGTGCTCTTTTTGTGCTGCTCAGCTTTCCCTAAGCCCACATGCAGGGCCCTGCTGAGAGGTGGGGGCAGGCCTGTTGAGTCTCAAGGTGCTGTCTTCCTGGGGGACAGGCTGGGGGAGTCCTGGAGGCCTACTTTGTAAGAGCAGTGGGGGTTGTTGGGTGGAAAAGCAGGTGTTGAACACTACAGAGACTGGGGGTGTAAGGCTTGGGGGTAGCTGCTGCTTGTTGAGATGATTCATTTCATTTCCACCCGTGATTGTGATTTTCACCTTCTCAAAACTGAGTCAGAAAGAAAATCTTGTCTTGGAAGGCCCAGATGACACTTTACTGTGAGAACAGGAGGTATAATGGATTGGAGATGGCTATGTGTAAAGCAGTCCTTCCTGCTGACTTAACACACTTTCAAAATAGATGTGTTGGTATTAATTTAAAATGAGTCTCTGAAGCCAGAAAGAACCTTTAAAACTATTTGATATTTAAATAGTCCTGCCATTATAACCCTTTTACATCTCCTTGATTTTGCAACTGTTTCTCCTAAGTCAGAAAAAAAGATACAAAGAAAATGTTTTGTATGTTTCTGGGCCTATTCGAATAACATCTGCCACAGGCTGCCATGGCTCAAATGGGAATTTCAGACAGCAGGGATTTGAGGAGCGGTGCTCTTGGAAGTCCAGAGCTGCCTCTAGATCTGTGAAATCATACACCTGATGCTGATATTAACATTCTTTAAGGCAGATTATTTATTGCCAATAATAAAAAGAAATTGTTTTTTTGGTTAATGAAATTGTGTTGCTGACCTTTTTCTGATTATAAAGGTAATATGTATTATCTTTAGAAATTTGGAAAGCATTATAGTGGCTACAAATCTTATCTCACAAAGTTGGTATATAACTAATATCACATTATTTCTTTAAATTGAATTAAACATGACCTCAGGGCTTCACCCAGGGTCATGTAAGATCCTGGCTTCTTATTTAGAGCACAGTATTCGGAAGATCTCTTTAGTTTTGGCCCAGAATAGTTAAGTCATGATTCTTGATGTGTAGATTCACGCAACTCTTGCTACTGGACAGGCTGTGTGTGTGAGTCTTGCGAGGGCTGGGAGCCCTAGCCAGGCTCTCTAGGCCTACCCAGCTTCTTGAGTGTGGCCTATGCCTGCTTTTGTCGTCTTTCTAGTCCTGGGAAATAGCCCTTCTCCTCTTCTCATTTTTTCTCTCAAAGGCACTGGATTCCTTTCTTTTCCCTCTGGAATATTCTCCGTGATAAATTCTTTTCAGTGAGTTTAAGCTGGAATGTCGTCTGAAGAAAGCCTCTGCTTTTAGCCTGGCTGCATAGCCTTTCCTGGAGGCTCTCCTGCCTTCTTGGGGTAAAGGAAACAAAAACAATTAAATTAGGCCGGGCACGGTGGCTCACGCCTGTAATCCTAGCTCTCTGGGAGGCCAAGGTGGGTGGATCATTTGAGCTCAGGAGTTCGAGACCAGCCTGAGCAAGAGCGAGACCCCATCTCTACTATAAACGGAAAGAAATTAATTGGCCAACTAATATATATAGAAAAAAATTAGCCGGGCATGGTGGCGCATGCCTGTAGTCCCAGTTGCTTGGGAGGCTGAGGCAGCAGGATTGCTTGAGCCCAGGAGTTTGAGGTTGCTGTGAGCTAGGCTGACGCCATGGCACTCACTCTAGCCTGGGCAATAAAGTGAGACTCTGTCTCAAAAAAAGTAAAATAAAATAAAAAATTTAAAAAAAAATTAAATTAATTTAATTGGATTAAAATTTTAGGCCGGGCGCAGTGGCTCATGCATGTAATTCTAGCACTCTGGGAGGCCGAGGCGGGAGGATTGCTCAAGGTCAGAAGTTCGAAACCAGCCTGAGCAAGAGCGAGAACCCTGTCTCTACTATAAATAGAAAGAAATTAATTGGCCAACTAATATATATATATATAAAAACATTAGCCAGGCATGGTGGCACATGCCTGTAGTCCTAGCTACTTGGGAGGCTGAGGCAGGAGGATTGCTTGAGCCCAGGAGTTTGAGGTTGCTATGAGCTAGGCTGACGCCACGGCACTCACTCTAGCCTGGGCATCAAAAAAGCGAGACTCTGTCTCAAAAAAAAAAAAAAAAACAAATTTTAATAAAGTATCGTGCCACAAACACAAAAACCCAAGGTAAAAAATAAAAAATCTACCTCCTGGGAATAATTAGGGATATTCTCGTCTCCCCCCCCCTTATATCCATGTTATATTAAAAGGTGGTTTTTATTATTTTTGTAACTTAGTAATAAGTTTTTTTCTTATGTTAATATAATGCAATGAGACCTTTTAACTTTTTCCTTACACCCTTCAGTATTTTCAAGTTAGTTTTTCTGGCTATTTGGCTGAAAATGTTAAAAAATTCCAAAGGCAGTGTTTTCCAGTTAGTAAGGTTTATCTGCATTTTTCTTCTTGGCTCCTTCTTGCCGCCTATGTGAGCTCTCTGGCCCTTCCTGCCCACTCCCTTCCACCTTCATCTCTCTGACTGTCCTGCCTCTTCATTTTCTGGTCTTGCGTTAGCAGGCACTTAGCGGACTGGAGGTGTCGTGGGGACTAACTGTCTCAGTGACCACTGATTCCACCTGGGTTGGTCCTTAGCTGAGGATCTTAGTAAAGTACCCTGCCTGGGACAGACAGCACAGCAGGTGAGGCCCAAGATGGGTCAGCATTGCCCTCCAGCATGTGAAGTAAAGAGAAACTTTACCAAACTGGGATGGATGCTTTTGTCCTGGCCTGGGGCACATTAGGTAGTTGCTCTCTTTTTCCACCAGGTGACAGCATGGGATCTCTTCTGAGAATGAACGTAAAAGCAGGAAATCACATAGGCAAACCTGGGCTTATATATCCCCCACTCTCAGGATGACGTATGTTAAGAAATCACCCATTTCTCATCTGCAAATATCATAAACTCTTTGAATGGGGGACAGAGTAGATTAGAAAGGGAGTATCTTCTCAATTCACGTTCTTTTCTCTGAATTGATTTTGATTTGGTCCATAGGGTGCTTTTGAGCATTACTGAATGGTTATGAAAAACGGTTATGCTTGTGACACTCCCAGAGTGAGGGCAGCCATGTGTCCACAGCTGAAGTCCCCCTGCAGAAAAGTCTCAGGAATAGCACTCTGTGCTGGAGGGCCAGCCTCAGGTATGGCTGCATTGTGGCCCAGCCAGGAAAGCTGGAGTGAGCGCACTGCCATCCACTGGCTCCAGGATCAGTGGACCCATTGTCCCGCTGTGCTCCTCAGTTCAGCCCTCCTGAGATCTAGCTCATCCTGGAGGCTCTGAGAGCATTAAGACCATGAGCAGTAATGTCTCCTATCTGTTTTAGAAGCATTTTGCTGGATAGTGTCTGACATTCTGATTCCTGTTCTTAGCTTCGTTATTCCATTGACTCATTGCATGGCCTTGACAGTAACTCGGGCTTAAGAATCTCAGTTTAGGTACAGTCCAGGCTGAGTAATTGCAAGTGAGAAAAATGCTGTTTGTTGTTGTTCTTCCTGCATTTGGGTTGAATATAGCTTTCAGAGGGTATTTGTTTGAACTTTATTTACTTTTTTTATTGGACAGGTCTCACTTTGTTGCCCAGGCATGAGTGCAGTAGCACAGTCATAGTTCACTGCACCCTCAGACTCCTGGGCTCAAGTGACCCTCCTGCCTCAGCCTCCCCAGGAACTGGGACTACAGGTGCACACCACCATACCTGGCTATTTTTTCTATTTTTTGTAAAGACAGAGTCTCACTGTGTTGCTCAGGCTGGTCTCAAACTTCTGAGCTCAAGCGATCCTCCCACTTTGGCCTCCCAAAGTGGTGGGATTATAGGCGTGAACCACCACACTGGCCTTGTTTACTTCTTTATCTCTGGATTCCTTTTGACTGAACCTGAGGGAAGTATAAAACATTAAGGTTGAAGCTGCCCAATGTCCTTAGGCCCTATCTTTGTCTCTTCTATCACATGCTGTGGCTTCTCTCAGGTCCTGTGTCATTTAGATTCACTGCTTCACTGCATCCCTGAGAGGGAGCTTAATGGCGTCTTGGACAGGCACACCTAGCTCCATTCCACGGTGTTTCTCCTGCCAAAATTTACTGGCTGTTCCTGCCCTTGAGCTTGCTTCCCTGTTTCCCCTCCTTTCTGTCATTACCATGTAGGACTGGCTTGCAGATATACACCATAAATTTAATTAACAGTCTCTGCTTCTGATCATCCTTTTTTTGGCCTTGTGTTTCAGAGGAAAAGTCAGAAGAAGTATTCTGAAGAATCTTAGCTTTTATGGAGCTTCAGAAACATTTAAACAAATGACAGTTGGCTAGTTACAGGGTTTACTGAGCATTGCCTTCATTCTGGCTGCTGCCATGTTCTAAAAGGAGCTATGGCCATGAGAGATGTTGTTAGGGCAGCAGTTCTCAAGGGGGTCCTCAAGGTCAAACTTGTTTTTATAATCATACATTTTTAGCCTTTTTGACGTTTGCCCTGATGGTGCAAAAGCAATGCTGGGTAAAACTGCTGGCACCTCATGTCATTCAGGGCTATGGCACTGAACTCTACTAGTAGCCATTGCATTCTGCACTGCCACCTACTTATAGGGGGTGAAAAAGCCTTGTGTCACTTAAGAATGGACTTGATGAAGTAATAAAAACTGTTAATGTTATTACATTTCAGCCCTGGAGTACATATGCTTTAACATTCTTTGTGACAAAATGGGAAGTATGCATAAAGTCCTCCAAGTATGATTGTCATGATCTTGAGGAAAAGTGTGCATGCGATTATCTGAATTGCAAGCTAAACTAGCCACTTTTGTCATGGAACACCATTTTTATTTGAAAGAATGACTGGCTGCTATGGTTACTCAGACTTGGGTTTTTGGCAGACATACAGAAACGGTTTCTGAAAAATGAATGAAATGAGCATATCACTTTAAGAGAAATAACTAACAGTATTTGTTGCCGGTGATAAAATTTGTGCTTTCAAGTGAAAATCAGAATTTAGAAAAACTTGTATCTACCACTGTAAGCAGGTCTTATAAGACATCTGATGTAAGCACAGGTGTGATATTAACAATGTGATTTTTTTTTAATTTTATAATAAAATATTTAGGAGAGCTGCATGATTCACTGAAAAATATCTTTCGCCAGACCCCAGTGCATGAAGTTCCACAGTCATGCTTGGGTAACAGAGCCATTCAGAGTGTAGGACGGACCAGTGGAATTTAGCATAACAGAGAGTGAAAGGTTCATGGATGTGGCTTCAGGTTCCCCCACCTCACTAATGTTTAGAAGCTCCCACTTGTCAACTGTAAATGTAGAATCAAACTATTCAGTTATCTAAAAAGGCCCACGTCCCTCTGTACGTGGCCTTATTTTCTTCACGTACTTCAACCAAAGTACTCCCTCGCAGCAGACCGGATACAGAAGCAAACAGCACCCAGCCATGTTGTATTAGGCTGGGCATTGAGAGTTACAAAAGTGGAAAATAATTCCACAGTTCTTCTTATTAATTTTTTGGAAGAGTTTTTCTTTAACAAAAAATATTATTTATATTAACATGTAATACGTTTATTTTAAATGAATTATAAATATTTTTGAAATTTCTGTTTCACTTTCTAATATGATAAATAAACATAGATGTTACCACATAAACAAAAAACTCTTTGAAGTCTTTCAGTCATTTTTTAAAGTATAAAGGCATCCTGAGACCAAAAGATTGAGAACCATTGTATTAAAGATGAGGTCCCTTAAGTCTCTTGTGGTCATGGTGACCATGAACTCAAGTGAAAGTCTGCCTAGTTCTTTTCTTCCTATTGAGCTTATTTCATACTTGGCCAGATGCTTGTGGTTATTTAAGATGTCTATTAGCTCAGGGCAACACAAGCCAAAGAACTATGTTTTATTTGGGTGTGTCCACATGAAAAGACCTAATGAAAAACCTACTGGAGAGAGAAGAGAAATAATCATTGTGCACATCCTGGTTGCAACTCATGTTTATATCTTTTTTTTTTTGAGACAGAATCTCGTTTTATTGCCCGGGCTAGAGTGCCGTGAGCGTCAGCCTAGCTCACAGCAACCTCAAACTCCTGGGCTCAGGCAATCTTGCCTCAGCCTCCCAAGTAGCTGGGACCACAGGCATGCACCACCATGCCCGGCTAATATATATTTCTTATTTTTAATTCTTGCTTTCCTTAGACTGGTGGTTCTTACCCTTTTGGGGGTGCTAGATCTATTTGAGAACTTAGAGTAGAATTTAGCCTTCCACATGTATATATAAAGGTTTTCATGCAATTTCATGGGATTTGTGGACCCCAGATTTAATAACCCCCTTTTTTAGATTAATTTAAAATCATCTTGTTCTCTTGTACAGTGATTTGGATGGAAACACACCAGCATAGTTATGATGTGAGACTCCCCCATAGGACTGACTCCCAGGAGAAATCAGAGAGAATACAGAATGCATTGAACTCTGTGGCAAGTTTCCACTTGCCTTTTTCTTGCTTTTTCTTTCCTACCCCTTCCACTGGAATGTTACTCAAAGAGTATTTCTGCTCTGGTATTCTTTTCTTTTCTTTTTCTTAATATTGTGGTAAAGTATACATAACATAAAATTTACCATTTTAACCATTTTTAAGTGTACAGTTCAGTGGTAATAAGTACATTTGCATTGTTTTGCAACCATCACTACCATCTATCTCTAGAATTTTTTATCTTCCCAAACTGAAATTCTGTCCCCATTAAACACTAACTCTCCATTTCCCCCTCCCCCTAGCCCCTGGCAACCACCATTCTACTTTCTGTCTCTGTGAATTTTACTACTCTAGGGACCTCAAGTAAGTGGAATCATGCAGTGTTTGTCTTTTTGACTGATTTATTTCATGCAACATGATGTCCTCAAGGTTCATCTGTGTTGTAGCCTGTGCCAGAATTTCCTTTGTTTTTAAGGCTGAATAATATTGCATTGTATGTGTGTACTGCACTTGTTTGTCCGTTCGCGTGTCAGTGGACACTGGGTTGCTTTCACCTTTTGGTTATTGTGAATAATGCTGCTATGAACGTTGGTGTACAGATATTTGTTCAGGTCCTTTCAGTTCTTTTGGATATGTGCCCAGAAGTATAGTTGCTGGATCACATGGTAATTCTGCCTTTAATTTTTTGAGAAACTGCCGTAATGTTTCCTACAGTGGCTGCCCCATTTTGCATTCCTACCATCAGTGTGCACGGATTTCATTTTATCCACATCCTCACCAACACTTGTTATTTTCTGGTTTTGGTTTATTTTTTTATAGTAGCCATCCTAAGGGATATGAAGTGGTATTTCATTTTGGTTTTGATTTGCATTTCTGTAATGATTAGCTATGTAAAGCATCTTTTTATGCGCTTATTGGCCATTTGTATATCTTCTATGGAAAAATGTCAATTCAAGATCTTTGCCCGTTTTTTTTTTTTGAGACAGAGTCTCACTTTCTTGCCCAGGCTAGAGTGAGTGCCGTGGCATCAGCCTAGCTCACAGCAACCTCAAACTCCTGGGCTCAAGCAATCCTGCTGCCTCAGCCTCCCAAGTAGCTGGGACTACAGGCATGCGCCACCATGCCCGGCTAATTTTTTTTTCTATATATATTAGTTGGCCAATTAATTTCTTTCTATTTATAGTAGAGATGAGGTCTCGCTCTTGCTCAGGCTGGTCTCGAACTCCTGAGCTCAAACGATCCGCCCACCTCGGCCTCCCAGAGAGCTAGGATTACAGGCTTGAGCCACCGCGCCCGGCCTTTGCCCGTTTTTTAATTGGGTGTTTTTTTGTTGTTGTTTTGTTGCTGCACAGGGGTCTTCTTGTTTGCCTAGATAGTTCACTACTTTAAGAAGCTGTTGAGAATTTATCTGGGGTTCTACGGGGCAGCCTACTCCCTTTGCACAGATGTAATGCAGAGGTGAATGCTCAGTGACTCGCTACTCTGGAAAACTCTGCCTGGTATGAAAAGATTTGCCCTTGTCTGCTTATTGTAGAGGAAGTTCAGTGGTGGATACTTCAGAAATAAGCCATTGGCTACTTTTGTTATTGTATGATATTGCCATCTTAACTTTTTACTAAATAAAAATATAATCTCTTTTTGGGAAAAGGAGGTAGCAGAGATTCTGTCTTATAATTTTTCATTATGATATTCTGGTGTGGGGCAGGCGTTGGCCAACTGTGGCCCATGGACCAAATCCCACCCCCACCTGTTTTCATAAATGAAGTTTTTTTCTAATGCAGCCATGGCCATTTGTATACATACTGCCCATAGCTGCTTTCACCACTAGGCAGAGTTGAGTAATTGGGACAGAGATTGTCCAGCCCATATAGGCAAACATTGGCTGTCCAGCCCTTTACAGAAAAAGTTTGCCACCCTCTGGCTATTCTAGACATTTGAGAGAAGCCATTTGTAAAGCCATATATGTAATAGAGGAATAATGACTATTGGCTCTTTATTCTATACTCAAGCACTTTGAAAACTGTAAAGCTTACGTAGCTTACTGCTTTTAAGTATTAATAGAACTTGAGCTTTGCATCCAGAGCTATGTTTAAGCTTTTACCTAACCTGCCCCTCTGATGAGAATCTGCACTTGTCTCTAACAAGTTGGCTTTATCATGGATTACCCTAAATTTATCAGCAAAGCTTTGGGCTGTAAATTTCCCCCGGGAGATTTATAATCCTTCCCTTCCCTGACTCCTTTGATCCAGTGCCTGGTGCAGTTACAGGTTGGGTATTCCTTATCTGAAATGCTGGGGACCAGAAATGTTTTGGATTTCAGATTTTTTTCAGATTTTGAAATATTTGCATTATACTTAACTGGTTTAGCATCCCTAATCTGAAAATCCAAATGCTCCAATGTGCATTTTCTTTGAGCATCATGTTGATGTTCAAAAAGTTTCAGATTTTGAAGCATTTTGGGTTAAGGATACTCAGCCTGTATAGGTTTGTCTAACTTGTTTTTGCTTTCCAAGCAGAAACTAAGGTAACACTAAAGCCACTGATGCTATTAGCAGAGGGGATTATTATAAGACTAAACTTGGAGACTCCAGCTTAGAAGCCTCCAGAGCAAGGAGAAGGTTAGGAGAAGGAGGCAAACCTCCGACTGCACAGTTTGCTGTGATTTTGCCTCCCTAGAATGTGGGGACAGCTCTAGAACTGGGTGCCGCCTGGTCAAGAATGAGTATTTGATTTCCTCTAGCACTGCAGTGTGCTGTTGTCTACACTGCTACTGGAGATGGTCTGTTGGGACTCCACCCACTGGAGCAGTGTTTCATGATGTAGGAGAAAGGAGGCAGAAGAAGAAAGAAGATTTCCTTGATCTGGTTGAAAATTGTCATCCTTTTGTCTCTATGGATATACTTGTCATTCCACTCCAGTCCCCAAAGTCTGAAGCTGCACCCTCAGAGCATTGCCAACTGTCTTCCGTACAGACAAGTGGTGGGCTGGCAGTCAGTGACACTTGCTCTTCATGCACTGCGATGGGAGCACTTACAAAGCTCCTGTACCTCTTGTGTTGCATGAGATGAAGTGGTACCTCTACAACCCTCAGATGTTTCCGCCCTGTACTCAGGACTGCCTCACTTAAGTGGGTGACCCTCAAATTCAGATGGTTTTTGCATGGCATCCATGTATGCATTACACAGGGATTTGTGGGTGCCAAAAACTGTAGGTGAAATTTTGTGCATGCATTTACTTGAGCAGAGGGTTACTGGCTGTTATTGTAGCAAATTTTCAGAGGAGTTTGTGAACCTAGAAAGATTTAAAACTACTGCTAAATAAACAGTTTTGAAGAGAGAATGAGAGAAAATATGTGTGTACATTTTTTATTTGGCTGGTTTAATACAGTGGTTTTAAATTTCTTCTAATCACCAAAAGCCTCCTTTCATTACTTTCCTTCAACAGATCACCCAGAATTCCTGTAATCTCATCAACCTAATCACAGCTTCTAATTAACATTATGAAATAATCGATTAACCAGAGATAACCGCCTTGAGTTAATATAAACTACAACCCAAAGCAAAGAGGCTAGTCTTATCACCAGGCTGAGAAGCAGCCTTGTCATGGACACATTGCTATTTTTGTTGTTAGACTTTTAATGTATTAATACTTTTAGGGGGCCCACAGCCACCCAGAGGACCTGGTTAGTGATCCATGGTGGCGTGCCCTCCATGGGCCTGCCTGGGTTTGGTTCTCCTGCCTCGTGGTGTTAGCATGCCTTTGGTTTCTGTGTGTCTTCAGACGCTGCTGAAATCAAATCTTCTCAACTGATCACTGCAGTATTTGGGGAAGGTCAGATTCTCTTCCTCAGAATATTTTGCCTGCTGTTAACCAGCCTTTGTCATCAAGCATTGGGAAGTCTGATCTTTGTCCTGGCCTAGCTCACTGCTGACTGTGACTGCAGTGGAGAGCTGGGGGTGGGGCAGAGGTAGCAGCCGCCATGTCTGGCTGACATAGCTCACAGCGCCGTGGCTGCACACTGCAGCAGGCAGAGAGCAGGAGGGCTGACAGGAGCAGAGTCTGAGATTGGCGTGCCCTTCTCACACCCCTCATCTCAGTGTGGTTCTAGAATGGGGGAGGAGAGAATGGGAGCTGGACACTTGACAGACTTGACACAGAAGTCTTTTACAGAGCTGGTCTTTCCTGGTGTTGTGTGGTCTCAAGTTCTGGTCTCGTGGGCCATTTTTAGTTCTTTCTTTGATGCTTTTGATTTATTATCATGCAAAATACAGTTTTGCTTGTGATGAGATACACAGCCCTTAACTGTTGAATTTGGTGACTTTTGACGTCTTTTGGGGGATGTATTTGTATACAGAGTATATTGGGGATGTATTTTGAATCATTTTTCACATGACCCTTAACAGTTTGAAGATCAAAGAAGTTGTTTTTCTGCATAGTTGTTCTTGACCACTCTCAGCCTTTCCCATGCTTGCACCTTGTGAGCTGAAATAAAATTTTTAGACTCCCCTCCACTGGTTGACTGAATGGGCCCCCTCTTGGCCAAGGAATACCCTAAAACTGAGTTATTAGCCATGAGAAGGGAGGTCAGACATACCTCATCATGCCCCCCTCCCTTCTTGGAGACAGCCTTTATAACTCATTAACAGGTCCTCAATGTACAGAATAAATCGCTTGAATCTGGGTATAAAACCGGTGGCTTGTCTCTGATTAACAGACTTCCTTCTGTTTAAAACATTCCAAGCCTTTAGACAAAACTTCATTTCTTTAACCAATTACAAATCAAAGAGTCTTTAAACCCACCTACAACCTGTAAGCTCCTGCTTTGACATATCCCACCTTTTTGGGCCTGCCTTATATTGATTTATGACTTTATGTGTGATTCCTGTCTCTCTGAAATGTATAAAACCAAACTGTAACCTAACCACAGCAAGCTCACTTGCTCAAGGCTTCTTGGGCATGGCTCTGGGCATAGTCGTCAGATTTGGATCAGAATAAACCTGTTTAAATTATTTTACAGAGCTTGACTTCTTTTCCGTTGAGAAGATTGCTGCACAACGTGAGGCTCAGAGAAGACTCAGGACCCTCCGAAGGAGTAGCCCGAACTCGGCACCAGGTACCAACATGGCCCCTTTGGGCACCCCGACTCCGAGCTTCTCCTTTGGTGGAACTGGTAAGTCCTCCTGAGCTCCGGACCTCCCATTTTTGGTTGATGGTCCTGGTTTATTCTGAGCTGTTGGTTCTTTTCCTAGGAATTTGTTGCTTGGGATCCTAATTTTGATTTGGAGGCACATTCTAAAGTGTCTTCTCCATTGCCTCTTCCTCCCGAAATTAATCTCAATTGGCTTTTCTGCACATTTCCGAAAGAGGAAACCGAACTGTCTTGTTTGTAGATAAATGAGAGCCTGAGTTCTCAGCTCCAAAGAGAAAGGGCATTTTTATTCCTCTCAGCTGGAAGGCACCCCTGGGTGACGGAGGACCTGAGTGGGAGTTGCGTGGGGTGATTGCCCACAGCTTGAGGGGGGCCCAATAGGGAACCCCCCCAACAAAATTAATTAATAGCAGGCTTGTCCAGGAAACACATTTAAGAGCTGATCACTCAGCGTTTTGAGCCCTTTCAGAGGTATTAGACCCCCGAAGAGGGAAACTGAGACAGGTAAAGCGTGGGAACGGCTCAGTGGTGAAACACTGTGAAGCCCCAACCCATGGTCAGCACACTCTGCCTGATGCTAAACCCTATACTACAGTTCAGTTACTTCTTTTAAAGGAAAATGGGAAATCTTTTTTCGTTTTGTTTTGAGACAGAGTCTCTGTTGCCCGGGCTAGAGTGTATTGGCGTCAGCCTAGCTCACAGCAACCTCAGACTCCTGGGCTCAGGTGATCCTCCTGCCTCAGCCTCCTGGGTAGCTGGGACTACAGGCATGTGCCACCATGCCCAGCTAATTTTTTCTATATATTTTTAGTTGGCCAATTAATTTGTTTCTCTTTATAGTAGAGACAGGGTCTCGCTCTTGCTCAGGCTGGTTTCAAACTCCTGACCTTGAGCAATCCACCCGCCTCGGGGCCTCCCAGAGTGCTAGGATTATAGGCATGAGCCACTGCACCCAGCCAGGGGAATAAATTTTGTAAAAATGAGTGAAGACAACAAAGACGACCCCCCTTGGGTACCACAATTGGTTTATGGTGCCTGTACCTGCAAATATTTGTAAATGGAAAAGTTCAAAGACCTGCCAGGTTTTCTAGGACTTCAGCCGGTTATGGCCATATGGCCAATTCTTTTTTTTTTTTCTTTCTTTCTTTGAGACAATCTTGCTCTGTCACCCAGGCTGCAGTGACATAGCATAAGCCTAGTTCACAGCAACCTCAAACTCGTGGGCTCAAGGGATCCTCCTGCTTCAGCCTCCTGAGTAGCTTGGACTACAGATGTGCACCACCACACCCGGCTAATTCTTCCTATTTTTAGTAGAGTCAGAGTCTCACTCTTGCTCAGGCTGGTCTCAGACTCCTGGCCTCAAGTGATCCTCCCACCTCAGCCTCCCAGAGTGCTAGGATTATAGGTGTGAGCCACTGCCAATTCCTGTGCACAAGATTTTACTGAAGGGTAAATTACATCAAGGAAATTCAGAGCTCAGTTGGCGGACCTGCCAATATAGAGTTAAAATGTCTCTCAAGCTCTCTCTCTTTCTTTTCTGGCTAAACCTAACTTTTTCTACTGATGTTGAGATAAAGTCATTGTTTATAATATATCCAATTGAAAGGCTACCTGGAAATCTTACAGCCAGTTCTAGCTAAAATGTAAACACTGAAAACTCATTTTAAACCGGAAAAAAAGGAGGGGGGGGGGATAAGAGGTTTTTTTAAAAAAATCCAACTGCCATAAAAGCTGCTTTACCCAAAACTTTGATCCTCAGGCATAATTAGGTTACCTGTCAGAGCAACTAAAGTTTAGCCACATGAACAAGTTCCAATTTTGTCAGAAGAGATTTGGATCCAGTATATTTTACAAACTGGTGAGTTTGTATTACCATCTCATGACTAAAATTCTGAGGTAAAATCTGTTGACACTTTGTGAACGCATTGAGTGTATATGCTTAGATATGTTTTGTGTTTGTCCCTATAATATATGTTTGTGTGCCTACATGGTTGTGGACTGGCTTATAAATAAGAGAATGCTCATAAATTAATTAAACAAACCCAAATGAATTTTCTAATTCACTTGAATTTAGTAATCTTTGATAAGTAAGCTGGGTTATTAAAAATATTATTGGTGAAGTAGAAATAAAAATGTTGTCAACATACATTTTTTGCCTGGGTTTTACTGGGCATTTTTATGTTTCTTAAGGTAAACAGGTTCTGTCTAGCCAAGAATAAAGAGAAATGTCAGGGCTTGACACTTGACATAGGTTGTAAAACTATAAACCCAGCCAAAGACAAAATGGTCTGTGTTTGTATAATTTTTAATAAGTATGGTAAATTTAATATTGTTGGTTTAATGATAATAGCTTAAATCTCCTTGAGTTATTAACAAAAATGCCTATTTTTAACCTTAAGGTTCTTAATTAGGTAAAAATGTAAATATGCCTAAACAAAAAATAAGTGTCAACAAATTAGAATAAATAAAACACCAAATAAATAGAACATAAAAATAGAAACTTATGGTCAATGATTTATAAAAATATTTTGGTTTTGGTCTTTTAATCCTAACTGCAGATACAGTTTCTTCTACTAATTTCAATGTCTGAAAAGGTACACATAAAACGTGTTTCTGACTCGCTTTTTCTGTCATCTGATAGTAACAGTACTGTTAGGGATTCAAAGCTATCCTAAAAATTTTAAAGCTTTAGTTTTCCCTTGGTCTTGTCCACTCTTGATTTGCTAGCTGATTATGTATACATTTTATTGCTATAACAAAGTTTTTGCCTAGGACAAAAATCCTTAATTGTTAATTTATACGTATTAATTTATTTTAAGATTAAAAAAATGATTGTTGGCCGGGCGCAGTGGCTCATGCCTGTAGTCCTAGCACTCTGGGAGACTGACGAAGGTGGATTGTTTGAGCTCAGGAGTTCGAAACTAGCCTGAGCAAGAGCGAGACCCTGTCTCTACTAAAAATAGAAATAAATTAGCTGGACAACTAAAAATATATGTAGAAAAAATTAGCCAGGCATAGTGGCGTATGCCTGTAGTCTCAGCTACTTGAGAGGCTGAGGCAGTAGGATTGCTTGAGCCCTGGAGTTTGAGGTTGCTGTGAGCTAGGTTGATGCCATGGCACTCTACCCCCAGCAACAGAGTGAGACTCTGTCTCAAAAAAAAACAACAAAAAAAAGATTTTTGGCCGGGCGCGGTGGCTCAAGCCTGTAATCCTAGCTCTCTGGGAGGCCGAGGTGGGCGGATCGTTTGAGCTCAGGAGTTGGAGACCAGCCTGAGCAAGAGCGAGACCCCATCTCTACTATAAATAGAAAGAAAGTAATTGGCCAACTAACATATATATAGAAAAATTAGCCGGTCATGGTGGCACATGCCTGTAGTCCCAGCTCCTGGGGAGGCTGAGGCAGCAGGATTGCTTGAGCCCAGGAGTTTGAGGTTGCTGTGAGCTAGGCTGACGCCACGGCACTCACTCTAGCCTGGGCAATAAAGTGAGACTCTGTCTCAAAAAAAAAAAAAAAAAAAAGATTTTTAAAATCCAAAGAGAATCTCAAGACCGTCTTACTCTTTGGAAATAGTACATGTACTCAAGTTTACACTCAAGTTGGAAAATGTTTTGAGACTATTTAGATTGTTTTTAAAACAGCTTAATCTTGATCCTCATGTAAGAAAAACATGTCACAACTTTGTGTCATTATTTGAGGTGCTAAGTATTGGTGCTAAAGGTTTTTTTTTTTGGTCTAAAGTCTAGTGATATCATGTTGATGGACCTCAAAAAATGACCCCAAAATAAAGGCCTCAAGAACAAAAGGTCTTTGACTTTCCCTTGTCTTTCTGCCTTTTGGTCCCATACTTGCCTTGAAGCTACCATAGAAATCAGAATTCCTCTTCCCCAAGACAGGTCATAAAAGCCAGAATCCTTCTAAAAGCCATTATTCCATGTAAAAACTTGCCATAAAGTAATGATCTGACCTATTTTGTTTTACTGTAAAACCTCTACTCCGGAAAGACCCTGACCCACACCTAAAAGAAAGGAATACATACTCAGAGAATATGGTGGGACATCTCAAAGGGGGACTTACAGGTTGGTTATAGGTGGGTTTAAAGACTTTGATTTGTAACAGGTTACTATAAAAGTAACTTTTTCTATGTATTATTAGTTGTCCAGCTAATTTCTTTCTATTTATTTTACTTTCATATGATTAGTAGAAATAAGATTTTTGTTCACCTTTTGAATAAACTACAAAAAATGGGGGAGAGAGAGAAATTCAGTTTGTCTTATTACTTTGTATTTCACTTTGTCTGTCATAGGTCTTATGATTGTTTGAAAAACCAAGCCTTCTGTCCATCAAAAAATGAGATATTTAATTTTAATAATATTTTAATTATCAGTTTGACTAAATAAATGACTATACTTTTATAGTAACCTGTAATCCTGTTTTGTGACAAGTGTTTCATGACAGACAATTCATGATTTCCTACTTAAGTTTTCACTAAATTTTTTTTGTCCTAAAATAACTGGTTATTTGAGTAAAGAAAAACAAAAAACTAAAATATTTTTTATGACTTTTTATTGAAAACATTACTGATTATCTTACTTTGGTTTCCAGAGTCACGACAAGTTTTAAGTAAATAACAAGTTTACCTAGTATCTCCAAGATTTAAAACTATTAAATCTCAACTGGGCCTAACCTGTTACTCACTGCCAACTGCAAACATCCTCCCCTCTAGGCCCAGAGACTATCACAAAAGGGTCTAGGGCATGTGAGACTATAAGGGCCAATTCCAAGGAATGGAATTAATTTAGACCCTGCAGAGTAAGAATGGACACAGAAAGCCTAAACAAATACTAAATGAGAGATTTTGCCTTTCTGGGCCACGTGGTACAAGCATCCATCCCCACTATAAAAAATTTCCTGCTTCTCATAGACTTAGAGCTTCCTGAATAGAATTATTCTCAGCAACCTCAAACTCCTGGGCTTAAGTGATCCTCCTGCCTCAGCCTTCCAAGTAGCTGAAACTATAGGCATGTGCCACCATGCCCGGGTAATTTTTTCTATTTTTGTCTGGCTAATTTCTTTCTATTTTGAGTAGAGATGGGGTCTCGCTGTTGCTCAAGCTGGCTTGAACTCCTGAGCTCAAGCAGTCCTCCCACCTCAGCCTCCCAGAGCGCTAGGATTACAGGTGTGAGCCACGCGCCGAGCCAGACTTCCTTAACTTAAAACATTCCAAGCCTTTACACAAAGCTTCATTTCTTTAGCCAGTTACAAATCAAAGTCTTTAAACCCACCTATAACCAACCTGTAAGTCCCCCTTTGAGATGTCCCACCTTTTTGGGCCAAGCCATTGTATGCCTTCCATGTATTGATTTATGACTTTATGTGTAATTTCTGTTTCCCTAAAATACATAAAACCGAACTGTAAGCCAACCACAGCAAGTCTGCTTGCTCAAGGCTTCTCGAGTGTGGCTCTGGGCCATAGTCCTCAAATTTGCATCAGAGTAAACCTGCTTAAATTATTTTACAGAGTTTCAATTCTTTTCTGTTGACATCCTAATACCATCTCTGAGATGGGTTAGTGGGACCTTTTCTTAGTGGAGGGCAGAGGGTACCCCATAAGCTTAACACCTCCCCAAAACCAGTGTGGTCCTAGGTTAGCATGTGGCCTGCGTCCTTTTGATGTCTTTATGGTGACAGAGAAAAGCCATGCAGCCAGGCTTTTGAGCCCATGCGTGACCACACATGGGGGAGGCTCCCCTGTCCCCCATGCAGAGTGAGCTGGAGCCCAGAGCTTAAGCAGATTGTGGAAACGTTGAGATTCAGAGTGAGTCAGAGGGACTCTGATGCCATCCAGGCTTTGCCATCATCTTTAGTTCTTTAATTTTTCTGTTTGACTCAAAATTCCCCTGAAGCACAGCAGAGAGGAAGCAGGAATAAAGGATGATGGGTAGGTGGAGATGTTTTAAGCCTTAAGGCTTTCCTTAACACCCAGGGAAGTATTGTTTTGGAAATTTTTCACCCTTTAAGTGGCTGTTGTGGGCCTTTGCTTCTGTGTATCCCATAAATCATGTGGTATTAACTCCTTAGAATGGATGGCTGGCAGCTCCTGGGCATTGCCCGGCAGTCTGAATCATGATTGCTTCTCCCTGAACTGCCAGTGCATTGTAAAGTTATGAATTGCCTTTCTCTTAGTGCAAAGCATAGGTGTTAAGAGCTTGGTCCTTGTAGGGAGGTGGGCTTGGGTTTGAGTATCAGTTTCTCAACACTTGCAAGCTCTGTGGCTTTGGTAATTTGCTAAACTTCTTCAGGCCTGACTACTTACCAGACTGCTTCCCTCAAAGAGGTTATCGTGAAATGAAGCACGGGCAGTGCCTGGCTTGATGCCTGCACACGGTGATCACCCAATCAATGGTGACAGCTAATGCTGTTGTTTTGTCATTGTCATAGTTTCAGGATTGTCCAGGGAAGTCAGCTAGGGTTGAGGAGGGTGAGATCTGTCTCTTTGCTGGCCTGCATAGTTCCTCTGTGATTCAGACAGGACAGGTGACCAGCTAGGGGAGGACCAGTGCCCCCTGCAGAGGGTGCGCTTTGGCTCTTTTGCTCCTGGGTCAGAGAGAGTGTTGACTTGAGCATTTGCAAGGGCTGTGGCACCTCTTGCCTCAGTGGGCACTTGTTCCATTCCTGTCAGTAAGTACTTGCCAAAATCAAGAGTCATGGTCATTTTCCTCAGCGTGCGTGGGAGGAAGAGGAATGCGCAGGAGGTCAGTCTTGTAGGATCTCCCGGAGCAGGTGGAGACGATCCTTCTCTTTCCCACTCCTCTGCAGGTGTTTCAAAATCATCATAGCCAGGCCTGATTCCGTAAGAATGAGGGGCAGCCTGGGCATCTGTGCTTAATAAAGCTCTCCAGGTGATTCTGGCGCTCTCCCTGATTAGGAGCCGTTGCCATGAGAAATTCTGATCTGCAGTAAAGAAATTCTCCAGATGCGGAGACTGATGCCTGGAGAACGAAGCAGCAGGCCAGGACAGGCACGCTGCGCCGAGATGGTGCAGGTTGGAGTTGCACGTCTCCTGCCTCCTTCCTGGGCATTTGTCCTCTCCCCAGGCTTATTTCCCCATATTTGCTGCTCCTTGTGGTGGGGTTAGCAATAGCCCAGCCTGGGGGAGCCCACGCCCTCGAGTCCAGTGAGCATCGAGCTGTCAGCCTTCTTCACTCCGGAGCAATCTTTGGAAGCAAAGCAAAGGGAAGCCTGGGATTCCAGGCCGTGACCTGCTGCCTGGCCGCTCCTTGCATAACGCGAGTGAGGTTTCACCTCCTGGAGCTGGTTCAGCCCTGCTCAGCATCCTTACTCATCGTGTGCATATGGCAGCACTGCTTCCAGCAGAGCCAGGGCTCTGGTAGTCCCCAGGTCCTCATTTGCTCCAGTTTTGCTCATTGGATTCTTGCCAGATGTGGCAGCTGCTGTGACACAGTATATGCCACATTTGGTATTGGGCTAATCCTATATAATACTAATACTGCAACACCAGATACTCGACTGCTAACTGTGAGCTGTTTGCTTTCCATGCACTGTCTCATTAATTCTCCCAGCAACCCCTAAGGGTTGTTACTCCTGCCTTAATAAATGAAGGAACTGAGGCTCAGAGAGTTTAGGCGACTCACCTGACGTCACAGAGCCAGTAAGCATCATAGTTGGAATTAGAGCCCAGGATGTCCAGACGTGCAGGGACTGTGCTCTTAGCCACTCTGCTCTCCTGTTTGCTTTCCTCTAAGTACGCTCACTCCCTGCCCTTGCTGGCTCGGCTATAACTGGCACACCAGTCACACCAGTGTTGGATTCGGGAGCCTGCTTGGGAGCAGCAGTCTTGTCAACGAATGTCTGACGTGTGACTGGAAATGACATCATCATGCCTGGTAGGTTTTGGAAATAACCATAAGCTATGTTTATTGTGGCTGCATTTTTCAGAGACAGCGCTGGTTGTTCCCAAAGTCTGTTCATCAGCTCTTAGCATGTGTCCTGGTGGCCTGGCATCTGTGCCATGGTGATGTTTCTTCATCAGTGCTCGAGTGTGGGGCGTACAGACTCATTTATGGAGCGATTCATAAATACCTGCAGGAGGTAGCCTGGAGGTTGTGACCGTGGCCCGGGATGCCAGGGGGATGCCGGCCTGCCTGCTGCTCCCTGCTCTCAGCCCCCACACTCGCTCCTTACGCCTGTACCTGCAGTACCTTCACTCCTCCCACCTGGCTTCCTTCCCTATGGAAGGGAGGGACCGTCAGACTTGGCACTCTTTCTGGGAGCCTCAGCTTCATTGCCTTGTGCGTCCTTCTTCCCAGCAGGCCCCCGGGGCGGTCAGCCTGTTCACACCCGAGCCTCAATGGCTCCACACCGATAGATAGAGAGATCTCCCCATCTTCTAGAGGGGCCTCCCCACATTCAAGTTCTTTGACCTCAGTTGGGCTCTTACTCCTATTTCTCTTTATCATTTCTCCACAGAAGAGGTTGTTCTAAAATGTAGATATGATCGTGGCTTTGCCCTGCTTAAAACCCTTTGCAGGATGGTCCAAAGATAGAACACTCAATACTTCTTGAATGCGAACACTCAATACCTGGCTTCATGAATCAGTTGATGGTTCACAGTCAGTTACAGATAGAACTCCTTGTTCTCTTTCCTCCTTCTCACTTGACTAGTCTTAAAACAACAACAACAACAACCTACAGGCTCCCTGGGGGCCCTCAAAACCAACAAGAACAAGCTCATGGTCTTCTGTGTCTTAATTTTTGTCTTTGCTGTTAGCCCAGGCCCATTTACTGGCCTCTCCATGGTGTAATCACGGCGTAGCCACACTGAGCCACCTTCCCTTCCTGATCCATGAAGCTGTCTGTCCTCTGAGCCTTTGTGCCTGCTGTTCCCGAGCATTCTCTCCACTTGGGTTCTCCGACTCGGGCTTACTCCTGAGCTCTGTCCAGGCTCTTTGGGAAATTCTCTGGCCCTTCCCCCAGTCTGGTTGGGAGCCCAGGCTTATTCCTGTCATGGCACTTGGAAATCCAGGAATAAAAACATGACACTTCTCTGTTTGGCTGATGCTTCTTAGTGGAGCAAGGTAGGAGTTTTCATTTTTCAGGACTTATTTCAGCAGGCAAAATTTAGAAGAAAGTTTTAAATCATTTTTATAATTATTGGTGCCATTTTTCTCAGTTATTCACAGAGAAGAGAATTGAGTGTTCATATTTCAAGAAGTATTTAGCTCGGTTGGGGGGCTGCAGTTCCTATTGGACAGCGGATTTGCTGGGGCAGGTGCAGCAGGAGCAAGTCTTCTGGAGCTCTTCTTTATCCAGTGACACTTCTCAGTTTTAACATCTTGTCCTTGGTGAAGCCTTTCCCATCCCCACAGCCGTGGAGGAGCACTGATTGCATGCTCCGGCACGCGCTCTGTGTGCGCATCCTTCAGTGAGGGGATGGCGTGTGCTTCAGTGCCCCTCTCCCCACGGGACGGCAGCTGCCACGTTCACTGCTGTATCCCAGGGCCTGGCTCGGATGGGGCTCTGTGAGTTTGCATTGACTGAATTAAAAAAGAGATGAGAACCAGACAGGTTTAATAATAATAAAAGCAATAACAAGACTGCCAGAGAGGTTGCTGGATAAGAAAGCCTTTGCTGATCTGCCTGCTGTGATGTTGCTGCTTCAGACTCGTGCATCTGAAGAGCGGGCCCCTGCAGCGCTAGGGTTGGGTGTGTTCTATCCTCTCAACTATGAGAGTCGGAATTTTCCAGACTGACTTTCTGAACTTCCTCTCATTAATGCATTCAGTTTCTCAGAGGAGGTTCTTGCAGATACTCTTAGTTGATAATCGTCTTAAAGATAATTTAGTATTCCAGGAATTTCTTTTGGAATCCTAAGCTTGAGTGCCCTCCGCTAATCATGAGCCAGGAGGAGGAGGAAGAGGAAATTCGAACCTTCACCTCCCACGGTCCCATTCTTAACATAAGTCAGTAATTGAATGCTATTAAGCAAAATTAATTTGCCTCCTGCAGGAAGGTATATGGTGAATGGAAGGGTTGCTGTTGGGAGGGAGCCAGGCTGCCCTCTGGTCATCAATATTTCATAGCCTGAGGCAGTGTCAGGAAGTCAGCTGTCCTGGTGGAGCTGACCTTGAGCAATTGCGAAGGTAGGACATAGTGAGGGAGGTTGTATTCATAGGGCTCATTACAAGTTACTTCTGAAAACTGGAGTGGAGTTTGCAAAATTCACCTGTGGGTTCATTGAATTTGTACCCTCAGCTAGTGGGATGTTCCCTCAGATGGTACTGTGTGACCACCCTGAGACTTGCCCTAGTGGAGGGCACAGCTCTGTGCAGAGCTGAAATGTTTCCTGCAGGCTCTCTGGAGACAGGGAGGGTCCTGATGTATAGCGTGTGCTGATTCCTATGATGAAAATATGCTCCCACTATGGCCAGGTTCAAGCTGCTGACCCCAGAGCAGAAGTCGCCGGTGCAAGCCAGCTCCAGGTCACCACGGCTGTGCTGCCCCACAACTCCCTGTTCCTCTTGGTGACTGGGGGGAGCCTGCCCAGGGAGTTTGTGTCCAGTTACACACAGGAGCCTCCACGTGGTACTCGTCTGCACTGGACGTGGCTCTGACTGAGAGGGTGCCTGAATGGGACCTGCTTTTCAAAATGAGAAAAGTTAATGAGCCTTTCATTTTGTTCTTTCTTTTCCCTAGCTGCTATTAACTTAGCAAAGCTGAAACTTTTCAGACATTATTACGTCTTGGTGAGTAAAAAAAATACTAAATCTGTAAATAAAATCAATTCAAGGAGTAGAGCAAATGAATTTCCGAAGAATTGGTGAAAACACAAGATGTTGTACTACCTGGTGCTGTGTGGGTTTCATTTCATAAAATCAAGCTGTGTCTCTTAAGATGGGAAATTAAATATCTAGATTACTTTTAATTTTAAATTTGGCTTTAAATACTTAGAAAAGTGATACAAGCTTGATGTAAAAAAAAAAAATGCAGAGATGACAGAAACACAGTAACACTGTATAAACCCTGCTCTTCTACTTCCCTTTCCTGCCGTCCCCAAGATAATAACTGTTAGCGGTTGAGTGGTTCTTTCTCTAGGTTTCTTCTTAGGTATATGCCATATCTAGCTGCTCATTTGACTTGCTATTTTTATTCATTTAGAAAAATGGGATCAAATCATCATGCTCTTCAGCCTTTTTTTTCTTTTTTCCATTTAAAAAAGTATTAAGAGTACGTACCCTTTTCAGATTTCCCTACAGAAAACTAGTTGCATGTTACGGTAATAATATTTACCTTAAGAACAGAAAAATTGAGACAGTTTTTGTAAAACCTAAAAACAGGGTTATGAGGGACTTGAAAAGTCCCATTGTGCCAAACACTGCACCTGCTGTAAACCACTAGTGTCATAATGTCTTAGAATATATAAGGTAGGGGTCTTCCAGAGTTAGTTTGCTTCCTGACTCTTAAAAGAAAGTTTCCATATCTTCCATCTGTGGTCTTGGCATTGACTATCACTTGGGGAAGTTCTTTTGCCTGAGCCAATGTTAGAGACTTCAGCAGTAGAGAAGCAGGGGCACACTACCCACTCAGGTCGGTTGGTTGGTTGGTTTTTTTTCTGTGGATTTTTGTGACAGGTGTAGGCATTGTCACAGAGCCTCTCTTGTTGCATGCGGGGACAGTGACGAGTGGCCCTCAACAGCCAGGCCTGAATAGTGGGCCTTCATGCCTAAAACCCAAGTGTGTCTGGCCCAGCCCACAAACCGACCACTCGAATTCAGTCCCTGTGAGTAGCCCATGCGCTACTGGCCGGCACGTTGAGTCCTGGTCCCAGGGAGAAGAAATGAAGGCCATCCCTCCTTGCTAGAGTACTTGATAGTATTTGAACTTCCTCAAACGTTGCCAGCATCTGCTAGTGACAAGACTGGAAATTAGGGTTGCCCTGTGTGGCTCCACTTAGCTGTTATTACCGTAAATATACCTCAGAGTCTGGGAATAAAAATATTGCCCTTTGGAGATTGAAATAAAGGGGCTGTGGTTAAGATGAGGAAATGTTAACAACAACCGCTAAAGTGTCTTGTCCTCCCTGTGGGTGTGACTGTGTCAATGTCTCTGTCACCTGGAGATAGTGAAGAAATCCTTTCAGGTGTAACTGGCAGAGCAGCGTCACTCTGCATTTATTGCTAAGCACTGTAAGTATCAGGTGCTTTTCTTTGGGTGATTTGTTTTTTATTCCATAGTTAATTTGTGAAAGCAAAAGTGGTGCCCTGATATTTATGTTGACTTTATTTTCTGTTTCTTTCCCCTTCATATAGATTGTGTGTTACATATACTTCACCAGGATTATTGCATTTCTCCTCAAACTTGCTGTTCCATTCCAGTGGAAGTGGCTCTACCAGGTATGCTGTTCACAGGGGGCAGTGCTGGAGAATTTATAACTTACTGTTATTATTAATTTATCTGGGAATGACCACTAAGACCTTTCGTCTCTTCTGGTCTACAATTGGGATTTTCTGTCTGTTCAGGAAAGCTGCAGGATTATGTGAGAAATCTGAAAATAATTGCATTATTGATTTTAGTTTTCAATCTTAAGTCTTTGAAGAGAAAAGCTTCAGGCAGAGGGAGTAAGACTTGCCCTGTATAATTAGAATTTTAGATGAGGTGTGGTCTTTGCCTTCAGTTGCAGGGCTTAGGACAGTTTAGAGTCAGCCTCCCTTCCTCTTTGCAGATTATCATTGTTTCAGTAGTAAAGTGTCTTTGCAATATGTTAGAACTAGTTTAACTGGTAGAGTAAGCCACCACATGATTTGGAGACTTTTTTCTAGAAGAACTTGGTGCTATAGGAAAATGTGGGTATATAAAGAGCTCTTAAAAGCTACCAGTGAAGACTGGTTCGAGCAAGGAAAAGCATGACTTTCGTCTCTGAGCAGGATGCTCCTAGTTTAGGCTTCAGCAAGTTGAGGAAAATGCTCTCTAGTGTAAACTCTGACATGTGAGTGAGCAATCAGCAGGGGTGGGTTGCAGGGGAGTACATCCATGTGTTTAGCTCCACTGCTCTCTGAAGAACAGTGTTGTTAATCTCTTTATTTTGGGGTGGTTTTTAAACTTGCAGCTCCTGGATGAAATGGCCACGCTGGTATTCTTTGTTCTAACGGGGTATAAATTCCGTCCAGCGTCAGATAACCCCTACCTGCAACTTTCTCAGGAAGAAGATGACTTGGAAATGGAATCTGTGTAAGAAATCTCCTTCCTTTCTCGCTTCCTTCCGCCCCCACCCCTTTACCTAACCAAACGATAGCACAGTGTGACTTGGACCAGCTGTTCTCAGCATTGTGTTGCTCTAGAGGGGGTTCTTCTATTTTTAGCAGCAGGAAATGGACACTGAAGCCCCAGGTGCTCTCATTCAGTTTGAAGTACAGTATCTGCCAATGGCTCAGTATTGTCGGGGAGGATGGAACTTGCCATCCTACTAAGCGTCACTGGTGGCCGCTTCAGCAACTCAGTGGGAAGGACTTGGGAAGGTACTTGGCTGGCTCAGGACTACTGAGAGCAGGCAGCTGCGCTTCCTGTCAGGCTTCACCCTCAGCTTGTCTCTGAAAATATAATCTTCTGAGTCATGTGTGAGTCTGCTAATGATGCTCAAACATCCTTTGTCATCAGATAACTAAGTGGCTTTCACAGCCAGTACAGTGACTTCACCCTGTCATACGGGCTTTTCTGAGCAAGGGTGAGTGACTCTAGGGCCGTATTTCCTGGGAAAGGGCAATCATTTTCTCGAAATGTGAATAATGATTACGTGTTTTGCTTGTGAACCCTGCAGTCTGATAAATCCAGTCAGTTGTTGTGTTTGGTGATTAGCCTACGGCTGAGTTTTCCCTTTTCGTGTCACTGGTGTGGAGTGTTCGCCCCAGCACTGGCAGCCTTTTGCTTTTCTCAGTTCAGAGGCTGAGGTTCAGCTCCTGCTGGCTCTGCTCGGTATCAGGCAGCACGGGCAGCTCTCTGCTCAGCTCCACTGCTGGGATGGTAGACAGAGGCAGGGCCTGCTGGTGGGCCCCAACCAGCATGTCCCTGTGCACAGGAAGAAAGACTTTTTTATAGACAGTGGAGGGAAGAGTAGAGGACCATCAGACGTGCCTTTTCTAGAAGTAGCAGGGTCTGAGCAAGTGACTGTTGGTTGAAAACACACAAATGAGAGTCTGGCAAGTAGCAGCGTCAGTAACCTAAACACGGTGTGTTTCTCTGTCCCCTGCTGGGAGACCTTTAGCTTGTTCGTAGCCGCAGCGGTCTGCAGTTTCTCAGGCAGCCGCCTTCCTCTCAGGAAGCTGAACGGTGGGGTCATAGCATCTCTGCTTTTCTCGGTCGTCCCCCATGTCCTTTCCCTCAGCCATTGCATCTGGAAGTCTGGATGCATTGTGAAGACGTTTTTTCTCATGGCAAAACTTTGTAAAATTTTGTTTTGGTGTTTGTTTCTCTCTGATGACATTTGATGCTAGTGGCAGTCGTTTTAGCAGGAGGGGCCTCTGCGTGTTAAAACCAGGCGAGGGGGGGGGGGGAGTAGATGCACAACCACCAGCCTAGCAGGAACCAGAGTGTGTGTTCTTTATTCTGGTGACACTCGGGAGAGCTTGGTGTGTGGGAGTCAGGGCTGCCTCAGTTTACGCTCCTCTGTGACAAGGGGAAGGGCGCTCGGTCATGCAGAGTGGACGGCTTAGTGTGAGCCGTACCGTTAAGTGTGAGGTGAGCTCTTCAGCGGCAGAAGGCTTTGTGTGGAACAGCTGCAGAGAGCCCACCCCGAGGAGGGCTTGTCAGGGGCAGTGGTCTCTCCGGTGAGCACTAGCTCAGGCTAACCTACGAAACAGAAGTCGTTTAGGAGGCATTGAAGCAAAGTGCTCTTAAATCAGCAAGGAAATGGTTCTGGGGAAGTTCTTCTGGCGTTTCTCTTTAGCTAAGAACAAGAGGAGAGTCCTGTGGATGTATGAGTTGTGACAGAGCAGGACGAGCCTGAGATGGAGGCGCTGCTGTCATCCATCCACGTTCACCTGCCAGCAAGGTGCGGAAAGGCTAATTACAGCTTCTCGGGGATGGTGCGGCGGCCGTGCTGTCATCTCCCTCTTCTGCTTGGAAATGCTGTTCCTGGATGGCGCCACTCCAGTCCTCCAGAAATAACCCATGCCAGAGGCGAGCAGAGCCCTTGCCTCTGTGTTCTAGAAGGTCATTAGCTCTCTCTAAGTGTCATGCACATTGGTAGGTGTTTTCTGAAAAGGGGAGGCAGGTCCGATCTCTGCCACAGAACAAAGTACCTCTTTATGAGGTGTAATATTTTTTATGACTTCCACCCTCTTGTTTCCCACAACATACCCCCTGAAACAAATCTACGCTCTTCCTAATGAGTCTTAGCCAGTGGGAGGACAAACTCTGACCTGCATCACTCACTGACCTTACGACGGAGATTCTGGCAGTTTCTTTTGCATCTGTTCTCACGTTTATCTGAAGCTGAGTTGTGGGACTGCGGCGTGTTGGGAAGTGAGTCTTGCCAGCTGAGCCCAGGACCCAGCCGTGCTCTCCTTGGGGGCAGAGAGCTTCCAGGAGAGCTGCTTCCACCCGCCCCTAGCCCAGGCCCAACGCGGTCCGTGGGGCCCCACAGCCATTATCCTTAAACACAGTGTCTCTCTGAGCTGGGAATGAGCAAGAGTCATGCTAACTTTCTCTTTCTCCTTGTGTTTCTTTGAACATCTCTCATTAGGCGTACCAATTTTGGTTACAGAATTTGTTGTTAAAATAATTGGCACATCAAAAAGTACTGGATGCGATTGTAATGAATCGGATTTGGTAGCTGCCTCCTATGCCGTGCATATCCTCAGTGATCTGAATTATTTCTGTCATGGTGAGGAGTGAGAGTGGGAAGAAATATTTGCTGTGGGTTTGCAGGCAAGGAAGTGGGTCTGCTGGAGTTCCCATTCCAAGACGCTGTCCTAAAGGTTGCTGTTAACTGTCACTACTTTCAAAAGTGGGTGGGTGGGAACAAAAGTGGAAATGGGAATTGGAGACTAATAGGATTCTCTCTTAACTGGGCCTCTCCACATTTCAGATCCGGAAAATAGTTTTTATTTATTGAAACACACAAAGCCTGTGTTCCATTCGGCACTTTTGCTCGTGAGCACAGACACCAGGGCTTTGCAAGGAAAGGGTGGTGGGGGGGGGTGGGGGACGTGTCACTGTTTAGATGTGGGGTGAAAGTAGGGGGCAGCCTGGGTTCGTCTGCTCAGCTTCCCCTGCGTCCTTCAAAGACTCACCTGAGCTGGGCCCACAGGCAGCGCCTCTGCTTGGCGTGACACTGAGGCCTCTCGCCTGTGGCCGCCTTAGGAGCCGCTGGCCCTTGAGGCAGGTGCCTTCCTGAAGTCAGTAGTGGCTCAAAGAACTGCTTACCTGAGCAGCACCAGAGGAAACAAACAGCTTCTGCCAGAAGCAGGTGGTTGGTGGGTTTGGCAGGTAGAGAGGCCAGCATGTCCCCGTGCACTAAGACTGCTGGCACCTGGCTGTGAGCAGCTCCATCAGCCCTCAGAGCGAGGACAGCATGGCCAAGTGTCGTGTCACCGTGCTGTGATGCAGGTGTGCACCTGGGGTGAGAGGAGGGAACACGGAGCAAGAAGGGCAGGCCTCCCTTCCACCTGCAGAGTGAGGTGGTCTGCTTCTGTGCCCAGAGCTACTCCAGGCCCGTCACTAGATCTGCAGAGTTGGAGTTGGCACTGTGAATCGCCCTGCTCACTGCTTAGCCTGGGCCTCGTGGAACACCTTCCCACGCTGCCCCCACAGGGCATCTGAGATGGTGATCTGTGCTGCAGGTTGCTGGCCAGGTGCTGGCTCTTCAGCTGTTTGGCCCTGTAAGCGTTTGCACCAAAACTGGGATGCCCAGGGAGCTGCCTGCGAAGTTGTTAAAGCCCTACGACCGTGTGTCCCTGCTGGGGAGGCTTGAGGTGTCCTTTCACTGCTGCAGTGTCTGAGCTGCAGGGAGGACAGCTGGAGCCATGTCTGCAGGGGCTGGCCAGGCTCACCTGAGCACTGGGGCCCCAGGTGGCCCTTTAACTTCTCAGGTTTGCCAGGGGGAATGAGATGCAGTCTCCTCCCCACCCCATGTGCCATCAGGTTTCTTTATCTACTTAAGTTCACTTTAGCTGGTCCTGGTCCTGGCCACACACTGAACCTTACTGTTACCTGTCCCACCTTTGACGTCCTCCTGTGCTCTCACACGCCCTTACTCCTGTTCTTCCTCTTGTTCCTCGTACTCACCCAACTCCAAGGTGGCCCCAGCCATCTCCTCGCTGCCATGCCCCAGCTCCAGCCCAGTCGCCCTCCTGAGCAGCAGGTCCCTCTGTGCGCCTCTCCCTGGTGTTCTCATGGGCCTTAGTGCCACCACTATCTACCCGTAGCCAACAGCGGAAGGCGGGTGGTGGCTGAAACGCCTCCCTCTTCCTCAGCCAGTGTGGGTGAGTGGCCATGTCTCATGAGTGTAACATCATGTCTCTCAGCCCCTCTCCCCTCTCACCTCTGGTCACTTCCCCTTCCTGTCCATTCTCCTGGGCTGCCAGGATCACAGGGGGAGTGTTGTTATGGTGTAGGTTCCCTGGCCACTCCCCTGGAGACCGATTCTCAGTGCCTGGGCTTGGTATATGTGCGTAACTCCCTGGGCTATCCTTAGCCAGAGCTGAGACCCCTGGAGTGAGAATCACATTTGTCCTCCAGGCAAGGCAGACAGGGCCTTCCGCAGCCCTCCCGCGTCCGCCCCGACTCTCCTGCTCCTTTGCTTCGTGGGCTGGCCGGAGACACGACTGCTCTGGGAGACTTGGTGGCTTTTTCCCCCCATGCCTCTTATGTACTGTATTTCTTCTGTTCGGAAACTGTCCGGCCCCCACCCCATCTTCCTCACCAGTTGCTCCTCATCTTTCAGTACCGGCACCACAGCTTCCCCAGTTCCATGGGCCGAGGGGATTTTTCTCATCCTCAGCCACTGCTGAGCCTGGTTCCTGGCACTGCTGTGTTGTACGTGGCTTTGTGTTGTTGCTTGGGAAAACTGTCTCTTTTACTGGGCTGTGGCCTCCCTAAGAGCAGCAGTTCCATTTTTTCCTCTGACCTAGCACCAGGGCTGTCTTGAAAGAATAGAAGCTGTTTTCTCACTTGGTCCACCATCTGGAAAGGAATATTTTCTTAAGGAGAGAAAGGTGCAAAATGTCTCTGCCAAGCACGCTGTCAGCCGTGCCTGGGTCACAGCGAGTGTGCTTTCCTTTCGGTGCCAATGTGCGTTGAGCTCCTTGTCCTTTTTTAACAAGGTGCTGTAACCATAGGATAGTTGCGTTATTACCAGGAGCGCCTCTGGAAGACACGAGGTTGCATTTCCTTTCTGATACAAAGAGGCATGGAGGCGCGGCTGCTGCCGTGGGGCTCGGGCAAGGCCTTGCCCCTGTGGCCCAGCCTGGGGCAGACTTCTTCAGGAGCAGCCCTGTGTGCCTCAGCTCCTGGGGGCAGCATCGCCTCTCAGGGAGGCCAGGCAGGAAATGGTGCTGGGTGGTCAGTCGGGTGTTTTCCTTTGTCTTGGGGGATGTTTTTACACTTACAGCATCTGCGGGACTCCCTCAGTTACCACGAGAACCACGTTCCAGCCACGTATCTTGTCCCAACTTTGCCACAAATGCAAATAACCTGCAAGTCTGAAAGATCTTGTTTGAGGAAGGTGCCAACTCTGGAGAGGGCTTGATGGCTTTTGAGCCTGGTCACAGCAGCAGTGTGGCGGCAGGAATGACAGGAGGAAGAAAAGGGGAAGGGTTTCCTCCCTTACCCCATGAAAACATCTACTGTGAGGTCCTACTGAACATGCTCCAGATGATTGAGTTGATCAGTTGAATTTATTTTACTGATTAGGAAATTTCTGTTGGTCCACGATGGGGGAACATAAGTGCCTCATTGTTTCCAGGCCTGGGCCAAGTGGTTTTTGACACTCAGTATGTCCGCTTGGTTTCTCCTGCTACTTACAGAGCTACCAGCTCCTTCATAGATTCAGAGCACCTTAGAATCTCTCCAGCTCACCTTTCGTGAGGGAGGAGATTGTCTTCTTGGAGATTGCATCCTCTTGAGAGATGGGATTCGGTCTGCTGGAAATGGCTGCCTTACGTAGCTCCTTGTGCCTTGTCAGGCCAGGGTTCTTCCATCTTTAAATTGTGCTCGGCGAGTGGCTCTATGGCACCTCCTCAGCGCCACGCACTGGCAGACAGAATGGGAGCTCAGAGTGGAGGCAGCGGCCACATGCTGACGGCACGGCCAGGCCCCGGATTTGCCGAAAGCTGTTAGTTCTCTGTCTGTAGTGGTAAAAAAATCTTTGGGCCCAGAAGATTCCTCTAAACCTGTAATTCTGTCCCATGACTCAGAAATGATCCATTGTGGCTGGTTATTATAAATGTCTGTACAGCTAATTAGCTTTCTTTTGCGATTGTTAATTGTGGTACAGATATCAGTCTCATAACCATAACTTCCATGTATGTATGCAACATAAAAATTCTGGAGGTCATGACAAAAAGAGATTAGTGATGATCGTAATAATGGCAGCTGGTATTTATTGATTAGGTACTTTGGAGAATCTCATTTTTACCTTATGACAGTTCTGGAAAGTGAGATTTATTATACCTAACCACAGAGAGGTCAAGTGACTTGGCTAAGGTTATACAGCTCCTAGCAAGAGCAGGCCAGGATTTGAATGTAGGTCGATCTGATTCTAGAGCCAGCACCTGTAACTGCTCCTAACCACTGTGCTGTGTGAAGGTGGCCTTTTATTATAAGACTGTGAGATTTTCCTAATTGTTTTCTTCTTCTTCCCTGTTCAGAGTGACGACGTCAGGGGTGATGGAGAACGTCAAGAAAGTCAAGAAGGTGACCAACGGCTCTGTGGAGCCACAGGGTGACTGGGAAGGCGCCGTGTGATGGGGCCGACTTCGAGGATGGCGCACCATCAAAGAAAACTTTTAATTTATTAATAGTCCTATTGGCGAGCAAGAGCAGTTCCTGACAGTGAACTATTGGCACCTCCCGACAGTGACACCACAGAGCCACGTGGCTGGGAGCAAAGTGCCACACAAACCTAACTTTGTACTCTCCTATGGACGCTGCATCTGTGGCCGGTGACGGGCAGCTAGACTTCTCCTGCAGGAAGGAGTGGTGGGGAGGGATAGAGGTGGGGGGAGGAAGAGAACAGGAAGAATTTGTTCTCAATTTAAATTCTTCTTTCAGGTGGGAGCTCTAGGGTGTATGCAATTGTGGCCCCACGCGTGGCAGCATAGCAGCATTGGTGGGCGGGGAGGGAGGCTGGGAGGTGTGAGTGATGCCAGTCACGGGATGGGAGCGCGGCTGTGGGACGTGGGCAGGTGTCTACTGAGGACTTACACAGAAGGGAAAGCAAGAGTGTCCTTGCATCTTTGGGAGGACAAAAATGAATGAAATTAGTTTATTTTTGAAAGCAAAGTCCTAACCCAATGTAGTCTGTGGCACCTACCCCAGCATTCCTGGCCCTGAATGTTGCCCCAGACCTTTATTCCAGATTTTGAAAGTGACCAGGATCCAATAGCTCTAGAGGCCCAGTGGTCTTCTTTCCAAAAAGGCTTTAGGGTTGCAATGTCACTGTCAGGGTTGTGGTCCTGGGAAATGGGACCAGGGGGTAGAAAATGGTTTTCTTGATTGAGTGTAGCCTGTGTTGCCTAGTGGGTGGAAAGAAATGTATTTTTAAGCTTAAAAAGCATTTGCCTATAGGATTTCCCTAAACATCTGGTTCCCCCATGTCTCGTTTCCCTCTCTTGTGGCTTCTATCTATTTTATGTGATCAGAATTTTGGGGAAAATAGGAAGGAATTTTCCTTAAGGGCAGCTGGGGGCAGAAAGGCAGCGTTTAAGCAAACACATAAGTACAAGCAAATCATCCTCATTAAAAAGCTGTTCCTATAGGTTAGGTAGGACTTCTGAGTACAGGAATTAAATAGACTTGGTCCCCATATCGTAAGAGTATGCATGTGAAGCAAATGAGTGTGATTAAACAGTTTACACTCAGGGATTTTGGGAGAGTGAAATCTTTCACAGAAACGCAGTGAAGTTCCCTTCCAAACTTTCAGAGCTTGGGGATGAACACAAGCAGTTGCTTGAAGAGAGCAGTGTTATGACTCAGAGACTGGTCACTTGAACAATGGGACGAGCTCCGAAGGTCTGTTGTGACCACGGGCTTACCAGGAGACCCAAGCATGGCCTTGTTAGGAACGCTGCTTGGGGGCCAGCTGGGTAGGGCTGCTTCTGGAAGCTTGAGCCCACCCCTGCCTGGACTTGTCAGTGAGATTGCTCCTGCAGGGGACAGGGACCTCCTCGGGGGGTGACCGTCTCCCATCACATCTGGCCAGAAGGTGAGAAACCAGAAATCAGAAACCATGGGATTCAGGGTCACACTTGCTATCCCAAGTTTGGGAACCTAAAAAGTCTCCACTTAGCAAACAGTTGTTTTCCTTCCCCCCTGCCATTTTCACTGCCTGAATGACCCGTGAGGAAGCAGGTGTTCTTTCTGTGCACTTTTCTCAGCGCTCCGCACTCTGCCCACTCCCCCCTGCTGGCTCATGTGGCAGAGTGGGCCTCTTCCCAGGCCCCAGCCGCTCGCCTCCCAGCAGAGATTTTAGGGAAGTGTTTGTGTAACTTCCCATCTTCAAGAGAAGGGTAAATACGTCTGAAGGATTCACTGAAGGGAATTCTTTTTTAAAAAATTAACTTGGAGCTATATAAAGGAGGGAGGATGGGAACATTTTTAATAATTTGTTTTCCTGTGCTCGCGCACAGTAGTACTGCTGCAGGAGTGCGTCTCATGCCGTGACCACCAAAACCCTCCCAGCTACTTCCTCCAGAGGGACACGTCTGCTGTTCTCCTGCACGCAGATGTTGTTGACTGGGCGACAGACTCCTTGGCAAGAATAAAATGTGTGATGGAACCTCCCTCCTAGATAGGGTCTCCATGGAGGTGTTCTCAGTTCACATGCCGGGATTTTGAAACAAGGAAACCAGTGACTGGAGGAGGGAGGGGGAGCATGTGTGTGGACAGGCGCTGTCCGGCTTAGCGGCTAAGACTGGAGCCTTCCTGTTCTTGCTAGCATGTGCGCCTGGGTGCTGGGTGTCCTTCAGATCCCATACATGCCTCTGGGCTCACCCTCAGTAGAGCTACGTGGCTGCAGCTTTACAGTCCTGGCCCTTCTGGAGCAGCAGTGCACAGACAAGACAAGGTGGCCTTTTACAAGTCAAGGCCACACCTTGCCTAACAAGCAGGTTGTCTGGCCACATTCTAGCAACTGGTAGAAGGTTTGAAGTCAGGCTGATAGTAAGAAAAATCAAAACCCCAGCCCAGGATTAGGAAAACAGGTGGTGGTTCCAGACTTTTAAAAAATTATTTAAGCTCTCCATCCTGTTCTGTAAGTTTTGTCTTCTTTCTCCATCACTTAGTAGCCATGACCAGCATTCAGCTGTCTTCCAGTAAAGATGACCTACAGGGGTCCAAAGCAGGGTAGTTTCACCAGCTAACAAGCTGCCTTCCTGCAGCTTTCCGCAGGGCACTCGGGCTCATCGTAACATAGTGTTTGAGTGGTTAAGCCCGCACAGTATTTCAGGGATTGGGCAGAAAATATCGGGTGCACATCACAGAGCCATTGGTGGTATTTATAGCTTCACTTTGTACTCCTACTCCCTGTTCCTGCCTGCACAGAATATCCATGTTTCCTTTGAGAAATCTGTTGTGGACTGAAAGTGCTGCTGGCTATGAAATTTAATAAAGGGTGCGTATTTGCTAGAAAATTATTTCTTGGACGAGAACAATCATTGATCTCTTAATCCTGGCTCTTAACAGTGGCCAAGGACTTGCTCAGCCTGTTTCTTGGTCCCCCAGTGCTTTAAAATGTAAGCAGCAAAGCATTTTGTGCTGTTGAATGTGTTTCTGGTAGCTTGGTGGCTCACTGTTTTGTAAGGAGGTGCTTGCTCCAGTGTTAAAGACACAGGCTCCAAGCAGAGCCTCAGCCAGTTCAGTTTTCTCTCAAGAAATCTCTTTTGAATAAAATACTCAGTTTTTCCCCCCTAGATATGTCCAGCCAGTGGAGGCAGCACACAGCCTCCTAAGTCCCCTTCATGTGACTGCTGTGCTGAAATTTCCACTCCCGCATTGCGATCTCATCAGGACCTCTGCTCCCCCTTGTCCCGCGACCTTCCTCCCCCCCTCCCTGCCCTTCCTCCCCCGCCTCCATCATCCCTCCTCCACCCCTTTCTGCCCAGGCCCCACGGGCTCACTCCCGGAATACGGGCTAAAGGCTTTGGTGCATTGCAGCGTTTTCTCCCAGCAGCTGTCAGCAGGATACATTTTCTAAGCTAAGGAGGATTTTATTAAGAGTGCATATACTAATGTGGTGTATTATTGCTTTGGGCTATATGTGAGGGTCTTCCTTCACACTAAAATGTACGTCTTATTTTAGTACTTGCAAGAGTCCACTAGGACGAGTGTGAAAGATGCTGTCGTAGTTGCCAGTGGCATCCTGGCCCTCTCCCCGTCCTGAAGCGTTTCCTTCGAGGAAGGCTCTCAGAACATTAGACAGTGTGATGAGGTGGTTGGCCCAGCTCCATACACCCAGTAAAACAGCTGAACGGTTTATGCCTCACACTGCTAAGTGCTGAATTTCAAAGGAAGCAGCCCCCAGCCCGCTCCTCCACCCCTGTTCCCACACTCCACACCTCGCCCCCATGCCCTTCTTGGACCCAGGTGCACACCGTGCCCAGTCCAAGGTGCCTGCAGCCCGCTGCTTTACTTTCCCTTTGGAATTCAGTAAGTTAGTGGCTTCCCACTAACTTAGACTTCCCCACGAAATTAGGCTTTGACTCAATACCTCTTCGGTGTATCAAAAGGTATTCATCTGGAACATACCAAACGTTCTAGATCTGCTCTTCGCTCCAGTTTTTCCCTAGGGTGTTTCTGGCAGGGAGTCTTTAAAAGACATCCACCTGAGTTGATGCTAAAACTAGTCACTGCCTGGAATGCAGTTATTGGTCAGCAAGATGAACATTCTCCATATTCCCCAGGGGCCACTTTTGTAGCCTGGTGATGCCCTTGCCTTGTGCCCTCTCTGCGTGGTTTATGCTTAAAAACAGATAATGCTTTTAGATGGCTCACTGCCAGGGCCTGTGACATGCCCCTGAGGGAAGGGGCGCAGGGGAGCGAGGACCGGTGCTGGTGGGGCCTGGGTCGGGGTTCTGGGTAAAGTCGGTGAGGGTCAGTGTGAAACCGAAAGCCAGCTCACACCAAGATGGCTTATTTTGTGCTGATGCAAATATGCAAAATAAAGATTCCATAGCAGGAATGTATGCTTGTGGGCAGGCAAATCAGAGCCACAGGGCCAGCCTCCGTAGTGTGTGACATCCTATTATGGGACCCAGAAATCCTGTCCACACAGGTGGGTGGTTCTTGACTCTTTAAGCAGCTTTGACAGGTTGCAAATTGCATTTGCCTAGTCATGTGGCCTCTGAAGAAGTCGGACATACTTAACCCAGGAATAAGTTTCATTTAAGGGAGGCTTGCAAGTCTGTAAATATCATTTGCTTTCCCGGCTAGATTGGGATACAGAAGGTTTCCAGTATTGTTTTTTTTTTAACACTAATGATCATTGAAGAGTATTTATGTACACATATAACGGGTGCGGATCAGGTCAAGGTGTTGTATGGGACGAATTCTCTTGCTGTGATGCAAACGTGTAAAATAAAGATCCTATGACGGAAATAATGTTTGTAATCTGAGAGTCAGCGACTCCTGGTGCTTTCTCTCCTCCACCTCCCTCTCGTGCTTTTTTTCTTGTGATTTTTGTTCATTAAATTAGTTAACTGCCTCCCACCTGCTCCCACTGACAACAGTGACACCTACCAGAGAAGTCCCAGGCATTTCAGCAGATCCATGGCAGCCACTATTCAAACGCAAATGACGGAAAGCCAAATGTAGGTTACTGATGTCCTACCTACCTGGGGGCGGCAGGTGCCTTCCGAATCAGGCCCTGGGCACTGCTGCCACTTGGGAGAGATGGCAAAGCGCACACTGTGACAGAGTTTAGTGCCTCTCCTGCTGACATCAGTTATCAGTAGCTCTGGGTTATCCCACATCGGAAGCAGAGAAATCCAGGATTCTAGACTCAAAACATTTTTAGAATAGAATTCATTCAGTCACAACCCCTTATTTTACTAGAAATGTTTAAATGGAGGTATATTTTTACATATAAGATTCATCTTTTTAAAATGTTCTGTGAGTTTTGACAAATGTATATACAGTTTATTGCCTCTACCACCATCAAGATAGAACACTTCCATCATCCCATAACATTCTCTTTTGCCCCCTTTCCAAAACTACTACAATCACTTCTCTTACTACACCATTGTTTAGTTTGCTATTCTAGAATTTCCTGTGTGTGGAATTGTACAGCACAATTTTGCGTCTGGCTTCTTTCCTGCAGCATACTAGTTTTGTGATTCATCCACCCAAAGCCGGGAACCGGGTGGGAGATAGCAGCAATGTGCTGGGAGGGCCTGCTCTCCTGGACCATTTTATGGGGGACCCCTTGGTGTTCCAGGTCTCATGGATGCCTTCCTCCCCGTCAGTCAGAACTTTCCCAGCAAGAACCGCAGCTGTCGGGGCTGATGAAAGATGAGCTTTAGAAGCCTCGGAACCCCCGAACTTGGCATCAGAAAAACCTGTGCCCGTGAGTCTGGCCACAGCTTCACCTGCTGAGCCTCACATCATTTGCTCAGTGTCATGAAGAACCACCTGGCACGAAGTGAGTGCTCAGCAAATGAGAGCCCTTCAGTGCACGTGCCTGTCCCTTGGGCTGGACTTCATGCAGCAAGACCACTTCTGAGGGCGATAGGTAGTTTCAGAATGGTCCTTCTAGGCAGGGGTTTACTGAGGTTTCCGTCACCGGGGCCTTGACTGCATAGACACCAACCAGCCCCGAACTCCAGCTCGAGGCCAAGAAGACCAACCTGACCTGCTGGTCCCAAAGATGGGGTGACATCAACCTAGTTTACTGAGTCACTTACTGTGAATAATATTCACAGGTACCAGGCCAGGGCAGAGTTACTGCCCGGAAAATACTGACGAGGTACTCGAATTGCCACTGAAGCCCGGGAAAAGCAGCTCTGTAACAGGAGGCCAGCTCCACTTCGAACACCATTCCGAGGGTGGACACTTCCGTGGTACAGGAGTCCTGTCGCAGCAGGGGTCACCTCGGGCCAGGCCATTCTATCAGCAGCTGTCATTGATGGAGAAACATCATTGTCAACAAATACAGTCTGGTTAGCAAAATCTTTGAAGTCAGAGAAATAACTAAGAGGGTCTCGAGTACCAAGAGGCTGGGAGCTCTGGGTTCTGATCAAACAGGCAGTGAGCCTAAGTCCGAGCAGATGTCCGCCCCCTGGGCGCCAGGACTCTGGGTAAGTCCTCCCAGCCTCTCCTCAGGCCCCTTAATTGTCACACCTGCCTTGGGGTGGCCTTCCCATCACCAGGAATCTGTCAGATACAGACAGACAGCTGCACACTCCCTCAGGCTAAGAATAACGAGGAGGCTGGGAAGTGGTTCCCGTAAGGAGAAAAAGTGCTGACCGCCTCCCCCAGGCCCACACTGGCTGGGATCTCCCGGCCTGAGCCCCTCAGGTCTGCCCTGCGCCCGCCCCAGAAGCGAAGCTTGCTCAGCACTCTGGGCGCCGGCTGTTAGGAGGCCGATGGGACACGCCGGGAGCTGTGCCTTCAACTGCTCCTCCCCAGTTTGCACGGAAATGTTGATCTCCGTGAAAAGGAGCAATCTTCTCATTAAAACACGTCCTTAGCAACTGGGCTTGTGGCCCCTCATCAGCCGTTCTAGCGGGTCCCCGTAGACGTAACTGTCATCAGGGCAGTGGTTCCAATCGGCCCCGCCACCAAGGGTTGAACATTGTTCTCAACACGCCTAGTATTGGGGAGGGGGCACAGATGCGGTAAGGAGATGGGATGACAGTATTGGGGTGCAGAGTGGGGAGGATGGGGGCGGGGGTGTTACCTTCACTCCCCCCCTCCCCCCGACCTGAGCCAGGAGTCCAGAATACGGACCATGGGTGGGCGGAACGACAGGAACAAAAGTTGGACTACAGAGTGAAGAAAACAAAAGCTGTGGTCAGCTGAACGGTAACATTGCAAAACACCTGTTTACTCCAGTTTGGGGAGGCCCCTCGGGGGCGCCCGAGCAGATGGAGGGCAGAAGTGTCCTCCTGTAACTCCGGCTTCATTGTACCATCACTACCATGAATTATCACCCCTCGATTGGGCTTTGGAAGCCGTGACACATCCAGGCCTGAACTAATAAAGTAAAAAGCTCCCTGCCTGCTGGAGGGGAGGAGGCAGCATCCTCACGGGCAGGGAGACAGCAGTGCAGGAAGGAGGAAAGAAACGGGGAGCCCAAAGAGACCCCAGGGCCACTGTCCGCTTGGACACGCGCCTGCTCAGACCCCTTCAGTACTGTCGTCTGTTTGCTTAAATAACTTTGCTGATCATCAGTCACTTTTAACATGCATGTGTTGCATGTCTATTTGGGAGTGTGTTTGCTAAATAAAACTTTCTGCTCATGCTTCCCCACTTTGGCATTTGGTTTCAGTTCTTTGTTCCTGGACACAAGGACCGAGGGAGATCACGTGCTGGTAACACTCCCGCCTGCACTCCCACCTTTCTGAGTTTTTTTTTTTTTTTTTTTTTTGAGACAGAGTCTCACTTTATTGCCCAGGCTAGAGTGAGTGCCATGGCGTCAGCCTACCTCACAGCAACCTCAAACTCCTGGGCTCAAGCGATCCTGCTGCCTCAGCCTCCCAAGTAGCTGGGACTACAGGCATGTGCCACCATGCCCGGCTAATTTTTTCTATATATATTAGTTGGCCAATTAATATCTTTCTATTTATAGTAGATATGGGGTCTCGCTCTTGCTCAGGCTGGTCTCGAACTCCTGAGCTCAAACGATCCGCCCACCTCGGCCTCCCAGAGAGCTAGGATTACAGGCTTGAGCCACCGCGCCCGGCCTGGTTTTGTTTTATTTTCTCTTTTGAGACAGGGTCTTGCTCTGTCGCCCAGGTTGGAGTGCAGTGGCGCAATCATTGCTCACTGCAACCTTGAACTCCCAGCCTCAAAGGAGTTGATCCTCCTGCCTCGGCCTCCTAAGGTGCTGGGGCTACAGGCAAGAGCCACCGCACCAGGGCCTGCCCCGACCTTTCCAGCCCCCACTCTGCGTCTTCACCCTCTCCACTTTGCCTGGCCCCTTCCCTCAGCAGTAAAGCTTGTCCAAGTTTTTCCCATTAAAAAAAGAAACCTCTCTGGACAGCAGCAGCCTCCCCCGACTTCTAGACCAAACCCTTCCCAGTCTGCCTCTGTACCTCCCAGCTAGCCCCAATGCACTGCAGTCTGGTTTCTGCCCTGCCACAGTCTGGCTAAAGCTGCCTACAACCTCTGCTGGTTTCCTTGACTTTACCAGCTTGTGACACAGCGGGACATCCTTTCCCTCTCCAGAGGCTCTTCACCCCCTCCTCAAGCTCTGCACCAGCCCAGCCTGACTTCCTGTGGTTTTCCTGGCCCTCCAGCGGCTCAGCCACCGTCAGCTTCCTGTGTCCATCCCTTCAGCGCTGCGCTCCTGGGCGCTGGGTGGTCTCCCGCATTCTCTGTCTCTCTGACATCCAGGATTTTATTTCAGCCGAGAGCCGCTCTGAGCTCCTGATGGCTCTTTCAGCTGCCTCCTGGGCTGTGTTAAAGGCACATCAAAGTCACAGTTTCCAAATGGAATGACCACACTCCTCCCCAGTCCTGGTGAAAAAACCCCAGCCCTTGTCCCGGCTGTTTCCCTTTCCCCATCCCCAGCCCAGACCAGTGGTTCGAGTCCACCCACTTCTCTCTCCCACTGCTATCACCCAGGCCGGCCACCCCACCCCTCGTCTGGATGTCAGTGTCAGCCACCTGCCAGCAGGTGGCCTGGCCCCCAGCCTCGCCCTGCTTCCAGCCTATTCAAAAGTTCCCGCCCCTGTGTAAAGCACAGAGATACAGACACGAGCAACGATGCAAGGTCAACGTACAAAATCAATTGTTTCTCTATACACGTGTTATAAACAGTCCAAAAATAAAATTAAGAAAACAACTGCATTTACAATAGCACAAAAAATACTTAAGAATAAATATAACAAGTGCAAAGCTTATACTCTGAAAACTATAAAATATTGCAAGAAATTAAAGATCACCTAAATAAATGGAAACATCCATATTCGTGGATCAGAAGACAATATTGTTAAGAGGGCAATATAAATTGATCTACAAATTCAATGCAATTCCTATCAAAATCCCACCTGGCTTCTTTGCATAAATTCGCAAACAGACCCTAACATCCATGTGCGAATGGTATGGATCCAGAAAACAATGTATCAAAAATAATGTTGCGGCCGGCGCGGTGGCTCAAGCCTGTAATCCTAGCTCTCTGGGAGGCCAAGGTGGGCGGATCGTTTGAGCTCAGGAGTTCGAGACCAGCCTGAGCAAGAGCGAGACCCCATCTCTACTATAAATAGAAAGATATTAATTGGCCAACTAATATGTATAGAAAAAATTAGCCGGGCATGGTGGCACATGCCTGTAGTCCCAGCTACTCGGGCGGCTGAGGCAGCAGGATTGCTTGAGCCCAGGAGTCTGAGGTTGCTGTGAGCTAGGCTGATGCCACGGCACTCACTCTAGCCTGGGCAACAAAGTGAGACTCTGTCTCAAAAAAAAAAACAAAACAAAAAACAATGTTGCAAAAGAACCAAGGTGATGAACTCCCTTCTCAAGTTTAAAACTTACTACAAAGCTACAGTAACCAAGAGAGTGTGGCACTGGCAGACGGTTAGGCATACAGAGCAATAAAATAGAATTGAGAGTCTGAAAATGAAGCCATACATTTACGGTCAATTGGTTTCAACCAAGGTGCCAAAACAATTCAATAGGGAAAGAACAGTCTTTTCAACCAATGGTGTTAGGACAACTGGACATCCACATACGAAAAATAAATGTGTACTCCTATCTCACACCATATTCAAAATGATCTCAGAATGCATCATCCACCTAAATGCAGAGGCTGAAACTATCAAACTTTTAGAAGGAAACATAGGGGTACATCTTAATGCCCTTGGATCAGGTGATGGTTTCTTGGATGTGTAACCAAAGCACGAGCAACAAAAGAAATATTTTCCCCCATTATGTGGGTTGTTTTTCACTCCATTGATAGTGTCCCTTGATCCACACAAGTGTTGCTTTTTTTTTTTTTTTTTGAGACAAGTCTCGCTTTGTGTCCAGGCTAGAGTGAGTGCCGTGGTGTCAGCCTAGCTCACAGCAACCTCAAACTCCTGGGCTCAAGCAATCCTGCTGCCTCAGCCTCTCGAGTAGCTGGGACTACAGGCATGTGCCACCATGCCCGGCTAATTTTTTCTATATGTGTTAGTTGGCCAATTAATTTCTTTCTATTTATAGTAGAGACGGGGTCTCGCTCTTGCTCAGGCTGGTTTCGAAC